>OENT01000276.1:0-144097 GCA_900239685.1 Rotaria macrura
AAACTTGGATTTGGTGGTTTTCGCTGATGCTGAACAAGATGAGAACATCAAATCAAAAATCAAAATTTTATGCAGTGCCTCGATTCCTCGGTCCCCACATGGACTCTCTCTTAAAGTTTAGGCGTGATATACCATTTAATATAAACAATCTTTGCTTTCGAAATGATCTCAAAAGCATTTCTGGATGTGCTCATAGCACCACTTCCAGTCGAATGCATATTGGAAAACGAATTATGAATTTATCCCAAAAAGCTGTACAAGAATTGGTAGATAAAATGGGACAGCTGATCTTTTCTTCTAACTATTGACCTGAACAAGCAAATTATCTAACCACTGCACACTGATTAGATAGCTTCTGGAATAATAAATAGATTGACATACAATTTGTTACATTCATCTTTAGGTTCTAGTATTTTTCTGTGTCAAATACTCTCATGTTAGACTTAACCCTGTTGACTTGATCTCATGTGACATATTCAAACTAATTTTCGTTTATTTCATTTGCTGAAGGTTTTATATTGTCAATGTTTCATTTCAATAATAATTTTCAATCTCAAACAAATATTTCCAATGAGAGTTAGACGCCAAACAAGATAATAAATCTTGGTTAGCATTCAGTACGACAACAAGATTTTCAAGTTTCATTTTATGCTGCTTCTCGACACAATCAGTATAACTTTTCCAATTGTTTTAGACGATTCTATATGGCTTTCATAGGCTTTCGTGCAACAACATTTCGATTCATTTTGAACGGATTATTAAATCACACATGAAGGAAAATCGACGTACGAGCGTACGAAGGCT
Organism: Rotaria macrura; assembly: GCA_900239685.1. Lineage (NCBI taxonomy): Eukaryota > Metazoa > Rotifera > Eurotatoria > Philodinida > Philodinidae > Rotaria > Rotaria macrura. The sequence continues at coordinate 805 of OENT01000276.1, forward strand.
ATTCTTTAGAATAGCCTGGAATCAAATTTTAATGAAAGAATTAATTACTCTGATATTCAAAAACTACTGACTGTTAACGAAAAGTTCTTCCTCTACTAAAATGCGAAGAAAAGGAAAACAAATAGGCTAAAGGTCACTTCTTATCGATATATGAAAATAAAAGATGAGTTTTTACATCGGCATCATGTAGGATCTCGAGACTGGTCTGAAGTAAATGAGTCATTTTTTTCATTGTAGGAACTTCTTCGAAGACTTGAGTCGAATAGAAAATGGTAAGGATTATTGGTAGAGAGAAACTGTACATCTTAGACTATAGATTGTACAGTATTGCTGCATGTGACTCAGCTATCATCGATGAAGATCGAAACGGATAATATGATCTACTCCGTGAATTGTTGCAACTATTACAGAATGATGTCGATAATCAAGAGTACTTGTTCATACGTTTTTGACGAGGGTTTTATCGTTTACGTAAGTCCAACAAACATGGGGAGAATATTTTTATTGTTATTCTGACTAGTGTTGTTAATTGAACTACGTCATGGTTTCATTTTAGAGTACAGGTCTCAGTGGGTAACTGATGAAACAATTTTTAAAAGAGACAAGAGACGAAATGAAGCGTAACACTTGTTGATGAGAACAGATTTCTGCCGAGAAATCGTTTCTAATGTGCGTCGATCGTTATATTAAGAAATTCTTTTGCACTTTAGATTCGCATTGAATAAACTTACCGTGTTCAGCAATTTTAACATTAGCTTTTTGTAATGATTTTTCCAGATCTTGTTTACACTGTTGATTTTCTTTCATATCATTCATTAGCTTAATACGTTCTGCATCGATAAGTTGGCAATTACTTTCTAAATTGTTAATTGAAATTTCTAAACGTCGTTTGATAAGTATATGATTTTGTAAATTAACTGTTAAATCTGTCAGATTTTGTTTTAATTCATCGACAGTGCCCAAATGCGATTTCGTATCTGATTCTAAAACAGTTATTTTTCTTAATAGATTCGTATTTTTTTCTTTCATTAGTTCATATTCAATTTGCAATTGTTCAATAACAAAATTTTTTTCTTCCAAAGATTTTTGTAGTAGGTCAATTTTGTTTTTATCATCATTCAAAGCTTTGTATTCAGTGTGCATTTGTGTTCGATATTCCAAACGTTCTTGTAAAAGAACACGAATTTCTTTACGCAATGAATTAATATAATCTTGAAATAAATTTCGTTCTTTATCCCATTCAAGAAATAGAATGTCATCAGCTGTATCGTTAGCATATTGATTATCTGTTCTTAATTGCGCGTTTATATTTCGATGTAACGACGTTAGTAAATCAGTTTCTGATAATGATATTTTACGGTTCAAAGAATTCGTTACATTAGATAATGCTAATTGAGTTTCATGAATTTCTTCATCGTCGATATTCGACGAATCAGTATACTGTATGGACGATAGCTCATTCGACTCTGTTAGTGAGGATAACTCACTAGACTGATACATAGATGATCTTTTATCAGCAGCTATTTCAGTTGTACAATCACTTTGATTTTCAATATTAGTTAAAAGCCGTGAACTTGTTGTTGTTTGTGTACTTTGTTCAATAATTGTAGATAAGCTTCGGCTTGATCGCATTTGATGTTGTACCTGTTGCGTTGACAATAGATTGAGTTCAAGTTGATTTTCTTCGAATACTAAAGGTGATAAATCATTTCCATTATTTTCTTGATTTGTCATTGTTGACAAGTAAAATTAAAAATGTATTGTATTAACAGAAATTGAATTCTTTTTATCGTATTCAATAGAATTTAATAGTTTTTAAGGACTCAATGATGAAATGATTGATGTTATACATATCTACTTATGTATGTATATATATATATATATATATATATATGAAAAAAACATGTGAAATATTAAAATACGAAGACAAGGACAAATTAATGTTTCTAAGATTAACTAGAGAAGGAATGAACAAGAAAATCTATAAAAAATAATTGAATATTAGACAATATGTTATAAGGAAACTGGTCAATGAGTCAATCAAGCATAACTTTGAGAGCCTTTCAACTGCCCTATTACATCAAATAAGAAGCAACGCGCTTTCTTTTTCTCGTTCGTTAGTTCGTTCTCATGATCACAATCATCATTAGTGATCACCATCACTGTACACGCGTCGTCTCAGTAAACTACATTTGATTGGTTATCATTCACCATTACACTAGAGTATAGACCTCAATTCAAAAATATTAGAATAAATTCGTTCTTTTCTGTCAAATCAAATGTGAAAAAGTTCTTGTATACATTTATATAATATAAAATGAAATAGCAGTTTATTTTTGTTATCTTTCAAAGGGTTACAGATATTTTCGAGCCGATAATTATTTATCTTATTGTATCATATTTAGTGTATGTTAAAATCATAATTAATTTCATGTAATCGCAAGAATAAAATCATTTGTCCTTTTTTTGTGAATGAATTTCTTATTTAATGACTAACTAATATATATTTCATTTCATATGATATTGCAGATATAAAATTGAATAAATACTTCTCATCTTTTCGTTTCTCATTAGAAAATAATATACATGAGACTAATTTTAAATACTTGTTTGTATTATCAAAAGGCATTTTATCGTATTAGATCTCGGCAGGTAAAGAAAATAACATCGAATATGAAAATGAATATCAAATCATACTGCTACATATTGTGAATGGTTTGTTTTTACTCTTCAGATCAATGATACTCTAACTAAATTACTTAGTTCAAAAAAGGAAGAATCTAATCATCAATTGTTAAATAGAACAGAAAATGTTAAGACGAGTGATAAAATTCTTCAAATACCACGAGTAAGATTTTTGTTGTGACTCATGAAATATGTTTGATCTGTTTTCTTTCTAAGGGCACCCGTGATTATCATCCAAACCAGATGAAAATTCGTGAAGACGTCTTTCAAACAATTATTCATTGTTTTCAAAAGCATGGTGCCGATACAATCGATACACCAGTTATGGAATTAACCGTAAGACGTTTTTGTTTCTTTAAGATTCATTTATTTCTTTTGTCGATTCGATTAGACACTTCTGAAAGAAAAATATGGTGAAGATTCAAAACTTATCTATGAATTAAAAGATCAAAATAATGAAGATGCATTATCTTTACGTTATGATTTAACAGTACCATTTGCACGTTATCTATCACAGAATAAAATTTCTAATATGAAACGTTATCAAATAGGAAAAGTCTATCGACTCGATAGTCCAAAAATGACACGCGGACGTTATAGAGAATTTTATCAATGTGATTTTGATATTGCAGGAAGTTATGATCCTATGATACCGGATGCTGAATGTGTTAAAGTTGTTGCCGAGATTCTTGACAAGCTTGCTCTGGGACAATATGTAATTTATGTAAGTCATGTTGAATGAGTTATTTTTCAGAAATTTAATTGAGCATAGACATAGTTTTGCGGCTAGAATATCGAAAATCGATACCTCTTGGCTAATGAAATGCGTGGATGGAAAATTTTGTCAGAGAGAAGAGATAAACTTCCACATCATCTTCATCGTTTCTACAACTCTTTGGGTCTAACATTTATCGTGCTCCATCTTGTAAAGAGACGATTTTCCACGACGGCTACGATCAATTTTATTATTTACATATTCCAAAGCCAATATCAATCTAACTTATGTTCTTATGAATATGGACATGTGTTCATGTCTGGAGTGTCATTTAGATAAGAATTCCTTTTAAGTATTGAAGCGTCTGACAAATATTAGCCGTACTGAGACCGATCCTGTCAGCCTTGATATTGATGATAGATGACCTGATGATAATTAATGTCACTATTGTCCTGTATCTTTATTGAGCGATACATCTGCTTCAGATTTGACACGTGTAAAGTCATATTGATTGCTGAGAGTACTTATGTTTGTTTATATTTTACACAGAACCTGAGATTTGCTAAAACAGAAGTGTTTTCTTTTTGTTCGAGATGAGTACTTTTCTCGACGAGGGTTCTTGTGCGAATTGGTAAAGGTATTTCTAGTTATTTGCCTATGCAAGCAGACAGACTAATCAGAACGAAAAATGTTCACTTCTCGTTTAGTCTCGATCTTGCTAGATGCCTTCTTAATGTTGGGCACATGATTAAGTATTAAACGAATTCTTCAATTAGTTTTTACCTAGATTGCAATTCATTAGAAAAGCTATAACTGTAATCGTACAGAGACTAAAGCAGATTTATCGAGATTATACAAACTACCAAGAGTATATTGTGACGCGTTTCCCGAATCGAAATATATATAATGTTTTTTATTTGATCAGCATCTAAGTCGTATGAAATAAAATCTGACTGGTTTTTATATTTAATTCGCTTTAATTTCGACCTTTGTCATGGATGAATCATTGACGAGAGGAAATAATGATTAATTCCTCTAAGTGATTATTTCTTTTCTTATTTGGAAGAGATTTATCATAAAATTCTGCACATAACCATTAGTGAAAGTAGTGTTCGATGGTTTGAAAAAAATTTAATCAATCCGGTGTCTAGACTTTTAACTTTCAAAGAATAAGTTCTTATCTCATTTTTCACTAAAATTTTCTTCAGTGAATAGAATTCTTTGCAATACATGACCGTAACAAATTGATTTTCAGTTTTGTCTTCCAGAGGTTTTAAAAAAAATTTGATCCATTCGAATTTCGAACATAGACGAATTTATCTGAAAGATTTGAAAATTTCTTCGGACGTAATTAAACAGTTGACTGATGACTTCATAAGATTTCGAATCATGTGTTTAAACTGTTCAATCATTACCGAACGTCTCAAAGCTGCTTTTAAGAATTGTTTGAAGTGCATTCAATTGAAATATTGAGTTCGATCAATAGTGCATGCATGATAATTCAGGGACTTTGTAACACTTCTGTAATATGTTTCCAAAAGACTAGTCGATTATTATAAGTAGTAGTATTAGTATTCATTGCCGTTCATTTTTTCTATAGTTTTCATTTGTTTCGTTTCAAAATTTACTCGAACTAATTTTTTAGAGTTTTTTCTTATCATCCGGGAGATATTGCGATTGATTATGTCGTTTTAAGGACGATTTCAGCTTTTTGTATTCTCTGATAATCGTGGAAAACCAATACTCTCGCGTTTTATTTTCACAGTCACTGAACGAGCGTGTCAACTCGAACAGAACTGATTTCGCTTAACATATTAGTACATCTTCTGATGATTTAGACCTAGGAACTTCCATTTAAATCATAGAAAATCTTTATTTGATCATTGATTCAACATGCAGTTTTGGAGCAAATCGACTAGTAAATCTGTTCAAAGAAAAATTAATATTCAACAACGACTCTCATGAGCTACTGATAAATAGAAGAAAATCATTCCTTTGTGCACCCATTAATTTTAAATGTTTTGGCTGTTTTCACCTATTTCTACGGTTGAGTTGTCAATGAATGAAAAGGGATTCCTTTCACACATGAAGTATAGTTCGATGATCGAGTGTTTCACTATCGTAGCCACTATGTGTGAGAAACTAACGACTGCTCGATAAGCTAAGCACATTCAGGATTGTATTCTGACGTAGCTAGAAGCATGTAGACATTTCGTCAAATTTGAGAAGGCAATGGTTCAATACAATGAATCTATTCTCCTATTTCAAGTCACTCATAAGTAATCGTCAAATGAATATTACCTTGATTAAGAAAGCATTTTGACTTTTCGAAAACATTCTTTCGTTGATCCCGCATATTTCTCAATCAAGAATTCGATATTCATTTTCTTCTTCATCACAGCATGGTCTTGCTATTTTGATCCGAAAACTTTCACCAATATCTAAGGTTTGAAAATCTGTTGAGAGATGGTGCTACCGTTTTTTCTCTCGATGGCACTTGAATCGACCGTAGGATACTTCATTCATGAACGTCCTCGTGATGTTTTTAACGAAATTAGTTTCAATGGTGCACATTGATGCCTTCTATCTTCTTGATGAAAATGATCGGAAGATTGAAAAATCTTCGTGAATATTGTAATATTTTCGTTTTCTCATTAACTCAACCATAACGTAATTGAATACGAGGTTTTAAAAGTGGGAAACAGCTGATTGCTGTGATTTTTCTGACTTTTTGATTTTAATTAATTGATTTTAATCAGAAAAATCAAGAAAAGCGGTTTTAAACTACTCCACTCTAAAGTGATATTTCGAACAACAAGGATAACGGATTTATCATTTCAATCGAGTCACTGATTTTGTTTATTTAAAATTGACTTAAAAGCAAAAACATCAGCTGTTTCGCCCTTGAGTTTTTATTTACCAGCGTTTTTCACATGTCTCTCGATTTAACGTACTTTAGTGTTCTTGTTATTTTCAGATCAACCATCGTAAATTACTCGATGCCATTTTTAAGATATGTGGTGTACCAAATACTCTCTTTCACTCATTAAGTTCATCTGTTGATAAACTTGACAAAGTAATTTACATATTTTCTCTCTTCTTACTTCTTCTTTTATACGATCACAGAATACTTGGGATGTTGTTCGAAATGAAATGATCAATGAAAAAGGTTTATCACCAGACATAGTCGATAAAATTGGTCGATATATTCATATGCAAGGTACATCATTTCTCATTTGTCCAAACCGAAAGGCACATTTATTTTGCTGTGAAAATGAAAGAAGTTCAAATAACCAATAAACTATTCCTTTCTTATAGAAATATTTTAATTGAATGATAAAAGAATGATTCTTAAAAATCACACAAAATAATCTCCAGATGTTGGAAGATTAGGTGAAAATCTTTATTTTTTTAAGATGACTATGGAAATGGCGAGAAGATTCTGACAGGAGTGAGAATTGTTTTCTGTCGCTTGCTATTATTAATGCTCTAGAATTTATAGGTAAGATCAAGTTCAAACAGCAAAAGATGCAGCTTTGTCATGCTTGGTCAAGGGAAGCTCACAATTTTGTGTTGCATTCAAAATACAGATTTAAAAATATTGTTTTTAACGTACCTGTAAATTACACAAATCGAACAGATGAACACGCACAACACACTACTAAAGATATAAAGCTAAGGTTATAAATGGAATGTCGAGAAGATCAATGCCTTCATAACAAGATTCTCAACTAGACTATAACTCACGGAAAAGATTAATGAGAGCGCTTTCAACGAAGTTTATCAAGTTGTGTTTTAACAACTCGTTCATATATAATTTCCTTAATTGATCCTATCGTACATCATTATTCATCGTACTTTGTTGATGAAACATTTGAGTTTCACTCATCACCGTAATATTGATTTGTTGTCAAAGTTCAAATTTCATCTTTTTGAAAGTTTTCTTACACCTCATGTGTTAAATTTCAGCATGAAACGAATACTAAACTGACTCTTTACATGACTATTTGGGGAAAAAACTATGTTATTCGTATAATACATGACCAATGCTGCATAATTCGATTTTTATAGGTAATATTACTCTGATTGAACAACTTCGAAATGATCGAGAGTTATCTGCAGAGAAATTAGCCATCGAAGCTCTAGGTGATCTCGAACTGTTATTTCGTTACCTTAAATTATTAGATGTTTCCGATAAAGTAACATGAAAAGCATAATATTGTATTTTCAAACATAATTTATTGGCAACACTCTTTCTAGGTTATATTTGATTTAAAATTAGCGCGTGGTTTAGATTACTATACTGGTGTTATATTTGAAGCTGTTCTTACACAATATCAATACAATCCACAGTTGGATGATGAACAATTAGCAGTTGGAAGCGTGGCCGGTGGCGGCAGATATGATGGACTCGTTGAAAAACTCGATCCAAAACAAAGACATGTACCTTGTATTGGTCTCAGCATTGGTGTTGAGAGAATCTTCACGATAAAAGAACATCAATCAACAGTAATCTATTTAATAGAGCTGTATTTCACCTATTCCTGTGTTTTATTATAGCAATCAAAAACAACTGAGACCGAAATCTTCGTTGCATCGGCAGAGAAGAATTTCCTAGATGAACGAATGAAACTATGTAATTATCTCTGGAATAATGGTTTTAAGGTTTGAATTTTGCGACTTATCAATGAAAGACAATTATTTTCTTTTCTAGACAGAAATGGCCTATAAAATGAATCCAAAACTACTTGATCAACTGCAATATTGTGAAAAGAATCGCATAGAATTATGTATTATTATTGGTAGTTCAGAATTAAAATCTGAGACGATTAAAATTCGTGATGTTGTTACACGACATGAGGTTAGATTATTTTTTTCTTGATGAATAACCCAAAATAATTTCTATTTCTTCAAACATATAGTTTATTGTAAAACGAAAACAATTAGCCGATGAATTGCGCATTCATTTGAACAAAATCCAACAACGATTGGCAGAAAATAAAAAACAATAAATGAATTTGTTCTTCCGTTTCTACATTCGCTGGTACACAGTTTAGAATTTAATTTTCTTTTGTTACGTTTGGAAATTTCGATTAGAAACACACAACAGAAACAAAATGTTTTATTTTTATTTTTATTTGTTGAAGAGATAAGACTTTAATAGCCATTACCGAATTCAAAAACAGTAGTGTTGCTGAAATTTTTGGTCACTGCATATATACGGCAGCAATATTAAGCTGCAGTAAGCTCGACACTACGACACTAACAGCCTGAGACTTCAGATTCATTTTTCATCGTTTCCAATAGTAAAGCGTGTCTAGAGTTTTATTTCACAATAATAAAGACTCTTTTTTTTATCTAGTCGAAATAGAACAGATTGAGATTTGTACAAAATCAATTTTCTTTTTGTTTTATTTCTTTTTTCATGTTCTTGTGAGAGAGGATTTGCTGTTTCCTAGTCCGTTCACTTTTTCTCTAGTACGCCCTTTGCTATAACATGATGACACACATTGCTGTAAGGGAAAAGTATCTTGCTGACTTAGAAAATCTGATTATCAACTTAAGATAATGCAACCGCTACCAGTATCGGTCGATGTATCGATTGATACTTCGAACTATGCATTGCCATTTTAATTATGAATGCTACTAATTCATATAAAATAGATAATGCTCGATATTTCTCTACTCGAAGAATCGATAGGAAAGGTTTATATGTACCCGAAACGTCGTACAATATTATTTTAATACTGTTGTATAATAGTTGAAATACAAGATTTCATTTTAGATTTTTCTTGATTTTCGTTTTTGTATGTATCGTCGATTTTCAACATTATCTATATCATCCCTTCTTAAATCATATTCATTACCGATTAATAATGAATGTATTAATAAAAAATTTATTCCTAAATATCGATTGTCGTTAATTGATCGTGAAACTTCTGTTGAAAAATTACGTTTATCTTCGTTGCCATCAGTTCAGATTTATATTAAACGTGATGATCAACTTGATTCATATGCAAGTGGAAATAAACTTCGAAAACTTGAATTTCTATTTGCTGATATATTGTCTCGGCCGCAATGTCAACATGTAATTACAGCTGGATCGTTGCATAGTAATCATTGTAAAGCTGTGACTGTTCTTGCTACTCGATTTGAACGGCAAGCTCATATCCTACTTCGAACCAATCGTCATAATGAAGATGAAAAAATTTTACAAGGCAATGTACTTCTGAATTATTTATTAGGCGCTAAATTATATTTAATACCAAAATATGCTAATATTCAACGTGATATTGAACCAAGAGTGAAACGATTAGCAGAAGAACTAGGTGGAAAAGATAAATGCTATTCAATACCAATCGGCGGGTAAGTTAATTGTAATCGAACCTTATCAAATTTTACGCTTCTATATAGATCAGACACAGTTGGCATCTTTGGATATATCGATTGTTTTATACGTGAAATAGTTCCTCTAATAGATAAACTCAATCTTGGCCATTTAGTCGTACCTGTAAGTAGTGGTGGTACTATGGAAGGACTTGCTCTTGGCAATTATTTAACCGGTAATCGTTTACGTATTCATGCTTTTGCTGTATCCGATAATCAGATCTATTTTAAAAGTCATTTTAATACAATGCTCACTCAATTGGAACTTGATCATTTAACTAAATTAGTTGATAATGATAATCTTGTTGATATTTGCGATTCATATGTAGGCTTAGGTTACGGTCGTATGACCGATGAACAAATTGAATTTTTACATAATGTTATTCGTGAAACAGGAATTATATTTGATCCTGTTTATACAGGTAAATGTTTATTAGGTTTATACGAAGAACTACGAAATAAACGGACTGATCGATTTGCAAGCGATGAGAAAAATATTCTATTTTTACACACAGGTGGTTTACTTGGTCTTATGAATCCAGACTATAGTAAACAATGGTTATCATCTAGTAATAGTCATCCGAATAAAAATATTCGTAATTGGATGACATTGTAATTTCAACGTGAAAATAATCCTCATAAAAAAGAACATGAAATATTCTTTGTCAATTCATTATTCTATCTGTTTTAGATGAGTACATCAATAAATAAAGTTTTTGATAATGTTCCTGATTGTGTTGGATATCTTATTCTAAATGAAGACGGTTCCGTCGAACATAGTCACGGTGATTTACAAAATAATGAACAAGCTGCAAATTTACTCTATAAGATGGTTCTCTGTGCAGCGAAAGTTAGTGTGCATCCAACAAAACAATTGCCATTCAAACGGTTTACAGGTTGAGTTTATCAATCCACGACAAAATAAAAGGAATAGTTGAAAGATTTCTTCTTTTCGTTTGTTTTTCTTTTTTTAGTCTCTGATGATCAATATGTTTATTGTATTGCATGTGCGAATCATCGGATCTATATAGCTAAACGTCGTCAGGAACCATCGGCAATAGCTTGAAAAGCAAATTATTCATTATATTTCTATCATTATTGTTATTATTTTCTTTTTTTTATCTTTTGTCTTTTGTGATTCGTGCTAGTTTTCTTTTTCTATTATAATTGTATACTAATAAGGGAAATAAGAGAAAAAAATCATTTTTATTTTAAGATAATGACAGAAAACAAATTCACTTTTCTTATACCACCGGAACATGTTCGACGTAAGAGAAACGATTCTATTGTTGAAATGGATAATAAAAAAAGCGATTTATTTTATGCCAATAGATTTCGGTAAAGCTTTGCAAGTTTTAACAAAGCTTGGTGAAGAGATTTATATTGAACTAGTTACAAAAACCAATGGTGTAAATAGCAAATGACAATTTAGAGCAAAGATTGAATATCATTTTCGATTTGTTTTTAGTTAAGTTTTCGCACAGCGAACCAATCACGATCATCGTATTCATGTATTACATTTTATCGAGAGTTTTTTCAAGAATGGTCACAAGATGATTTACAAAAGGATAAAATTAAATGTCGAATTTCAGCTAAAGTATTAATACAAGTTTATTTTCATTTAAGAGATTTGTCATAACCGACCACAGATCGATTCAATTCAATTTAAAAATATGAAATGTACTTCGATGTTCACAAGTCTTTCAATTCTAAGTCTTAATAGAAAAACTAAAACATCAGTAGAAAGTTACCAGATCAAGCCAACTGGTTTCATTTGAATCCATAATGTTCGAATTATAGTTGGGAAATGTCAGCAAAACTTTCAAATCAGAAATGAACAGCGGGCTAGAAAAAGAAAAGTGAAATTTTTGAGAATCGTGATATGAAAACGATAGAAAACTAACAAGTAATTACACACGTCATGGTAGATGTAGTGATAAACTTGACTTGTGTCTGATCTCAGCGATGACTTAATCTATTGCTTTGACTTTCGATTAAGTAATTCAAAGATTGGAACTTTTTCGTATGCCTTGCCTCAATAAACAGTAAACGTAATGCTTGGCCAGTCTTTAACATGTATATTATAATCCGGGTAGAGCAACCAGAAATTGACTGTTTGTGACAGACAACTAAATATTATAGAAAAATCGACCAACTTTTCTGTCGAAGACTTGGATGTCAACCTCAACGACAGATTTCATTTGATTTTAAGGACATTTTAGTTTTTCAAATTCCTATCAAAATAAAGTTTTGTGAAACACGATTTAATAGAAACAATGAACTAAGCGAGACAAAATGGTGGACCCACCTCCAATCACATCTATGTACGTGATATACATCGGATCACTAGGGTACCATCAATGGCACAAACATGTTAGTAAAGCGTTGTCACAGACGTCAAAGGCAATGATAGTTGGTCTACACCAAATATTATCGATCATACAACAGCTGATGTCCTAGGACAATGCATCAGCTATTTTCAATAGCCTACTGTAAATGATAATGAAGAAATCTGTCAGGAAAATAGATTGACTAAATCAATTTTCATGTGATTAGATAATAATTGTTTTTCAAATTTTAGTATCTCAGCAATTTTTCTAATAGCCTGATCAAAATTTGTTATGGCTTGTTTTTTCACAACAAAGGTTCACAGAAAGTGATCAAAAATGCTATGAAAACTTGTATTGGTATCGTCAAAACTATCTATTATTAAAGTTTCGAAAACGAATGAATTTGGTCCTCGAAGAATTTTTCCTTTCATGAAAAAATTAAATTTGTAGTATTCTTAATCGTTTACCGTGATCAACAGTGAAGGTGTTGTCGATGTGATGGTAGCTTTCTATTCGTAAGGGATCTTCATTTGTTTTGATTTCACATTCGTACAGGTCACAATAATGTGGCTGAAATACACATTGCGTGTGCATTCGAATAGTGAAAGAAAGATTTAAATATATAAACATCAATTCTACAAGTCTATTTCATAAAAGAAGTCCGTGCACAGAATCTTGAAGATTGCGTATAATATATAGGGCATTCGAAAATATGTTTAGCCACACTTAAAATACAACATTGATCAATCAGTTTTCCGCCTTTGTTTTTGCTAAGGCCAATAACAACTTGTTCTCATATATGTTGAGTTAGTTGATCATCGATAAATTTCGGTACTAAAAATCAATGTGTCAGTTTGCGAAGCAGAAAAAATCGTTTCACATTTAAGATGAAGCTTTTCAGAAAAACATCAAGCCAACTGTTCACTGATATGACAGAATTTTTGTAATCATTTATTAGTGCACAGAAAATGGAAATTAAAAAGGTTGCTCCTCTAGTTTTCTTCTGACTCAGTTTAGAAAAAAGCGTTATGTAGTGATAAACAATAATTAAGTCAGATTTGACGAACCAAAGACAAACTTAGTTGTTTGTCGCCCTTCTTGTGACGATGAATTTCAATAGATTCTGAATTAATGTGTCACCATTGAATTTTGGACTCGTCTGTTCCAGTTTTATCCTTATAACAACACTATGACTTCTGAATACTCAAAATTTAGAATATAACACGTAAATCGGTCTATTCGAATTCATGCAGACGACAACAGCAAAAAGAGAATTCAATAAAGCATCGAACTACTGATAGTTATTAGTGAAACCGATGAGGAACACAATCGGGAACGAAAACTCGTTCGCTATAACAGGACATTCATAAAGGAAACGGCACTGGGAACGGAGGGGGCGATGGGAGTAGAAGGCGAAGCAAAATGACCGAAGAGCATCTATTCTATCAAATTCTGCCGTGATTTAAGTAATTTTTCCTTCTCTATCTATTTTGTCTTACTTTCAATGCTTGATTATCTTCTCCTAGATCTATTTGAAGTACTAAAATGAATTCTTTTTTAATCAGGGTTTTAAAAAGATCTTGAACCAATTGCTATTTAGAACTATTCGGATATAAGTTGATATGGATAAGCTTGGGCTATATCTATGTGAGGATCTTACCGAGTTCAAAGTGCTCAGTGGTATGTAACAGGTAGAAACAGTATATTATTTTGATTGTCTTCAACAACAATAACGGTGGTTCGACATTTGAATGATCATTGGATGTACGCATACTGATGTGAACCAGAAATAATACGTAATAGTATCTTCTGACTAGCATTCATCTAATACTTTCAGAGTCAGTAACATATTTATGATTTCTTTGGGAAATATTTTCACACGGTATTGATGAAGACAGGAAATGCAACCGGTAAATCGGGAGTAGATAAAAATCGTGTTGTTCATCTATGTTGAAGTTTTCCTTTAAGTACAATTTATTTCAAGATATGATGTATGGCGAACAAAAGTGGAGAAGCTATTGACAAAGAAAATACTATTTGTTTCTTTTCACTGTTTATTGAATTAAATTATCGAACCAATAAATTTCTTGACAAAAATCCTCTAATATAGCCTGGTCCAAGGGGGAAAGTGCAGGTTTGAAACCCCCAGCATCACAGCATCAGTTCAGCATCATGGCATCATCTCAGCATCATCGGCATCAGTTCAGCATCGTGATCTTCTTTCACTATGAGCATCACAGCATCATATCAGCATCTCTTCTGCATCTTCAGTTTTTTCTTAACAATTCAGTGTAGAATTTAGTCAGTACGTGTTGATATTACCTTGGCAATACATAAGCATCAAATTCTACCTTAAATTGCCGAGAAAAAACTGAAGATGCAGAAGAGATGCTGTGATGCTCATAGTGAAAGAAGATCACGATGCTGAACTGATGCCGATGATGCTGAGATGATGCTGAAATGATGCTGGGATGCTGGGGGTTTCAAACCTGCACTTTCCCCCTTGGCCTGGTCACTTTGATTTTTTCAAGTGGTTCCTTCTATTGACTCTCACGTGGACAAAATTAAAACGTAAAGATCAAACCAAAAACAGACGAGTTCACATTCAGAATTAAACGATGTTTATAAATCGATACATGTAATTTATCCTCGTATGGGCAACGAAAATTATCTTAAATTTTGAAATGAAGCTTTTGAAGTTAATAAAATAAATTGCTCTGTTTATTGACTCAGTCCATGCCATCGTTAAACAGACACAATCATACTCGTAAGTTAAGTCAACTTGATTGTCCAAACAACTATTGAAATCGGACTAAGGTTGAGCTTCATAAATTTAAAAATTTGTGCGTCATTTTGAATGTTTCTGAACTTCGTCAGACAGCAGTTACACGGTAGTTGTGACTTGTGAGAGGGTTCAATGTACATGGCAATTTATTCATGACTCTTTGTTTATTTAGCGATGTATGTCTGCAGTCAATGCTGTTTTATCGAGTAAACTGACACGACTTGAACTTGTTTTCGATGATGAAAACTTAAATTTATCTTTTATACTCCATTGTCGATACAGTAAATTAATATAAAATCGAAGTATTCTGCTTTTAAACGCATTCATTTTCATAACATTTAGATATTGTCAAAGTTCATTCATGTTTTTATATTGATTGTGAAAAACTTCAGGCACGTTTTGATAAACAATCTTATAAAAATAGTGTATCAATTATGAGTAAAACATTGCAAGAATTAACAACTCATTTTCCAGCTAAATGGGATGAAATAACAATACGTGCAACTAAAGATCAATTTATAATTAAAAAATGTGATGAAATTATTCACGATGGTCAGTTAACATTGGGAATAAGTTAAAAAAAGAAGTCGACGATTTTAATTTAAATTTTCCAGATGAAAGTGTCGCTTATGGTTTGAATTTTCAAGTTGTTTGTGAACCTAGAGAATTCATTTGTTATGACATTCAATATCAATCAGACATAACATTTTGTCTACGAGAATTCAAGGTAAATTTGTTTATTTCGAATTGTTCTATTCGTTAAAAACAAAGTATTTCTCATTTTAGTTTTTATTGGGCTTAGCTGATTTACTTAATTTACCAATGTCAATATATTTCGATAGTCGTGGACGGTAAGAAATCAACTATGGAATACTGTCTCGATGCATCTATGTGTTTCGCTTATTTAGACCTATTATATTTTGTTTCGACGCAGAAGAATTGCATTTCGATGGTACATTCGTCTTTGCTACGATTGCAAATCGAGAAGATGATATTGATGCATCATCTACTACGACACTGGCAAGTATCAAGTATGTACACAGGAGTTTTCTTTTCATTTGTTATATTTATCGGCACAATCGTTTCGTCAAGTGATACGTCAACTATGGATGAAAACGATCTAGTTTCTTATCGACAATATGCAACAAACACAGATGCCGTCAATCGAACAGCAAAGAAACGTCCTGCGCCATCGACATCACCAACATTACAAACACAGACACAATCAAATATTGATGACGATAACGCATCAGTTTATCCGAAACAGCGGGTATGTCATTAACAAGAGAACCATTTGAGATGACATCTACGTTTTTGGTTTCTAGTGAACGAATAATAGTGGGATTCGTGCAATATTAAGAAACGAATGAGTAGAGTCTCACGAGGCACACGAATTTCTGAATTCGAACTTAGAGAAGAGAGCCAGAAGTTGGATTCAGTAGCATACTCTACAACTTTATCTTGTAAACTCATTCAATTAGGTACCATTGAAAAGATTCTATGCCCGAACAGAAATCCTATCGACATGTCTCGAATGTCTGAATTACAACAATTCGCGTTAATAGATTGAAGCCCGAAACAATTGAAGTGCACTATTTTGACTAGAACTTGTGTCCATGGACAAGTTTTGGGATGCTTAGCCGCTTATAAACAAAATCGAACTTTGAAGGCAAATTAAATATCCAGAGGAAAAGAGTAACGAATCATTCAAATGATTATAAATCAACGTGATAGGTAAATGACAATGAATTTTATCGTCGGGCTCTGTTTCTTTTGATCCAAATAGCGAACTGTGAATCGATTGTAAATTCCATTAGAACAAATCATTGGATGGGGCTGCTCGGTAACTAAAACTTGAAAATCTATTATTTTCATTCGTTAGATAACTGCAATGCATCAGAAACACACAACGACAACGACGTATGCAGTAGCAAGTCAACAATCAATAGTTGGATTACAACAATCGGAGGATTTCATGACTGACATGACTGATGATGATGATCATGATCATGATGACCACGAAAATAACTAAAAATATATTTTTTGAAATCTATTAAGAATGAACGAGTTTAATGAAAACTATTTGAAAAATAAAATATATTCATTAGAGGATACTTCGCAAAAATTAATTCGTCAAGAATGTAAGAATTGTCTAAGAGCACCATCGAATTATGCTGCATGCATAGATCTAACATACAGATGATGTCAAAAAACTATGTGAGAAATTTAATTAATTGACGTCAGAAAGTATTCCGTTTTCTTTTTTGCTATCTTGTATTAAACCATGTGATTAGATTCCTTGCATGACGTCAGAAACAAAACTATTCATTGAAATAAACGAAGCGTCAACGGATTATTCTGAATCACCTGAGTTACGAGTGCACTTGGCTTATTAAACGACTGGATTGTGAAGTAATATGAAATACGGTAACTCTTTTAGGTTGTACATATGAACAATTCCAATTGAAGACAATTGTACATTCAACTAATAGATCAGAATCGAATATTGATTTCTTCATCTGACAAATTTTAACTTCGACAACAATCATTTAAAAATAGAGCGCTGATAAGTAGAAAGTAGATGGTGTATAACAAAACGTATACACCTGATAATAAACAATCAATAACTTTTAATACACACGGAAATCTCGATGATTCATATGAATAATTAAAAACACGACAATTATCTATGTAATTACGACTGAATAGAGAAGCAAAAGCTCGTCAATGGTCTGTTCACATAAATTAATTCCTAAAATAACATCAACATGATTTAGAAAGAAAGCACGTATTCCTTGTTAATGGTACTCTGCCTCTTTGGAAAGTATATAAACCATATCCAGTGGATTTTGCGTGTGTCGCTTTTCTTTCCGAATAACGAAAAGTAATATGAATTCGAATAGATAGAAATAAAAATCAATTACCGAACGAAGGATGATTCTGATTATATTGCAGAAACTGGATTGACTGTGTTCTCAACTTACATGCAATAGAAAATTTTCGTCGATTTGGTCTTATTTCGACAAAAAGATTCCTGAGTACAATAAATATTCCAACACAGAAAGCGTTGAATACCATAAAAATACTATTGTTTGTTACTTTAACTGGAAATCGATGTCATGTTTCTTCGCCAAAATACCTTATTTACACTGTCAAATCACATCATGACAAAACATCCAAGCAAAACTTTTTCGTTTTAACATTGAATCAAAGCTTCCGAGAAAATATTCTTATGTTAAAACCTGTGACAAAAAACATCGCCTAGATTATTCATTTCGAGCGTTCTTTCGTGAAAAGACGAAAATTTTCATGCTCACCTTTGAATCAGAGAAATGAGTTGACTCTTATGAATTTCGGCAAAATCTATAGGTTTTCAATCTCATCAACACATGGGAGACGAGAGCGATTCGAATAAGTTTGCTGTCCGAGAAAAAGTTTTAGAAAGTAGCGATTATTCAGTTGATTAACAAGATCTTTGTAAGATTCTATGTTTTAGAGGTCATTCGCAACGCAGGTCCATGAGAGTCGTGTGTTTTCCAACTTTCAAAGATCCATTGGAAATATTTTCTGCTTGTAGCTGCTTTCTAAGATATTTGTGAAATATTGAAGCATCACTCAGCAATACGTTTCCTAGATGAATATCGCTTTATTTCCAGAAACAATGAATAAGGACATCGTCACTGCTTTGTATTTCGCAGCAATCGGACATATTCAAATAATAGAAAGTTTTGACAAGATTCTATTCGTTGAAATTTTTTTTCGTTGCTGACATTTATTGTGAATGCAGTTATTTATTAGAAAATAGTTGAGTGTTGTAAATCATCGAATTTCGAAAAAAGATTACTATAATACCGAACCAAGTTTCTGGGTTCATTTCGCATTTATTTTACTTTTAATTAGCTTCATGAGATGAATTTAGGAATCCTTCGATCAGTAGCTACTCGGTGGGAAGATCATCGGTTAATATAGCATTACCACTTTTTATTTTTCTCATAGGAGTTCGAATCTGGCAGTTGTCTTGAACTTTATTTAGATTTTGGAATCAACTTCTTTCTCGATCGAAACTTGAGACTAGATTCTGTCGGACAAGTTCGAGCAGAGTTTTGCCAACCTAATTTCAATCACTGAATTAAGACGATTGGAAAAATGACTTCTGCTATTTTTGAAATAATAATTAAACGAAGAAAAGAAAATTGTGGTTTGACTTTGAATCGTGAAGACTAAAGATTTGATGCAGTCTGACTGTGCTAGTGAAATCATTGGTGGAAATTACTCTAACTCTATTTAGACTGGATTTCATTCCAAGATCGGCTAGTAAAACCTATTTAAACAAGCACGTTTTTCCTCAAAAGAATTTGTTTTCTACCAGATGTTTGACAGAAAGCAATGTAGTGCGTTCCTGGACAATCTTTATAGACGGTTACTTCATAGTAAAAATATCTAGTAAACCTTGTTTCTCAAAAACCAAAGTGTCAATGAAATCGGTGTTTTCTAACCGAATGATCGACAATTCATCAGCTTCTGATTTAGTAAACTGTCGAACACTAAACTCGAACGATATTTCCATTTTCTATCATCATCTAGATGAAAATGTTTTTACTCTAGGAAGAATCAGACCAAAGTCCCATACAAAATTCAGTATTTTAGTTCACATTCTGTACTAAAAGTAACATATTGATGTTCGTTCACATACTGTATCACGCTTGCAAACAGTTACATATACTTACTTTTTAGATCAGAAGAATGTATTCCCATCCAACCTAAGTGGCAAAAAAGATCTGATCAAATCCTGACTGGTTAATAGGAAATACGGAATATCAGGCCAACAATGATATAGAATCATTTTAGTCTCTCTCTCTCTCTCTCTCTATATATATATATATGTATGTATGTATGTATACTTTAGATGTGAACAAACTTTATGCTCATGCACGATTCCACATGTAATCAAAGATTAAAAATATGAGAGAAATTTTTTTCAGATATTCAAATCGTAGGAGTCATTTCAGTGTTACGTGTAGAATACGTACGATTACTAAAATACCATTAACCAGAATAAATGATTTTCGATAATAGATCATGATCGAAATTCTTCTCGTTTTAACATTCGTATGATATTTATCTTTTGTGAACATTTATAAAAAGTCTAGGATCCATGAACGTTGATAAATGAAAATATCATCGTTTGCACATTATGTCTCCATCAGTTTACATTTGAGATTCTTGATGCATGTAAAAAAGGTATTGTTCCAAATGTCAAATATTCGAAATGCTTATTACAATTATGAAAACAATTTCATTTAAATTTCACACGAATTCTCAATGATTGTTCGCTCTAATGTTTTCTTTGTTGAACTTTCGTTTTCTTCGATCATTCATGCTTTTAATGCGTTGAAGGTGAAATTCGTTTTTTTCCTCTCGAAAATCGGTCGCGCAAACATTTGTAATTTGAGGCATAGTCAGAATGCTGACTACTGCTGTGACATAAAGAGTGTTAGTATTTTGTATACATGAGTGTATGTCTATAGAAGTACTGTCGAGGTCAAAGAAAAACAACACATCGATGTAGCGAAGAGTTATTCGTTTAAAATTTTGAGATAAGTAAATCTTCAAGTCAGCATGTTTGGAAGACTTTTACCAAGTTGCAGTGCGATAGAGTTCTTTTTCTTATCTTTGCAACATGCAAGATTCATATCTGCATATTTTAGTCTCATTGAGACCAGGAATCAACGAAAACTCAAGTTGCTTTAGGTTTGTCTCTGGGCATTAC
The DNA here is from genome assembly GCA_900239685.1 of Rotaria macrura. Taxonomy (NCBI): domain Eukaryota; kingdom Metazoa; phylum Rotifera; class Eurotatoria; order Philodinida; family Philodinidae; genus Rotaria; species Rotaria macrura. Next base: position 21,477 of record OENT01000276.1, read on the forward strand.
CGAATATCATTATATCTTTGTCTGTCCTAGCAATTTTCGTCATTGTCGGATTTAGTCTATTAAGCTATGCACTCTTCTATCTGTAGATATATGAGAACGGTCTTTTTCTGTGCACTGTTACACTTAAATTTCTTTTTCTTTTCTATAAACAAGTGAAAAAAAGATTGCAAATAAGATCTATTTTAACAAACAACACACTTCATAGTTGACTATTTCCGAATGGATGATTTAAAACTTTGCGAGAACGAATACCTCAAATGTGATATAACGACGGCAATCACTAGTCATCAATGTCAATGAAGTATCAGTTTTCGACGTCGGTGTAAGTCCACTAAACACTGACAATGTAGACTTCATTTTCATAGAAATAATTTCGATTATTTGTTCACGTTAACACTAATCCCCTATAAGTACACATGAAAAACTGGTATAAAACTTTCGCTTGGAGAAGAGAAACCGTACAGTTTCTCTGAGATATAAATCTTGGGACTTCTCTTCGTTGACAAGAACATTCTCACAAGTAAGCATCTGGACCAAAGAGCTTAACCGACTGATTTATTACGGTAGAATGATGAATGAACTACACTTGACAGTTTCAGTCATATAGGCGAGTCCTCGACTTTACACATCAAATAGTAGATTGCGCACTAACTTTTTTAATGCACGTTGCTTTTAAAATACGCCTACTAAGTTTTAGAAAATCTACCATGCGATGAAAGCAATAGTGTTAAGTTTGAAAATTAGCTCTAGAGCGTAGAACGCAAAACTGATTTACAACTGCGAAATATTTTCTTTTTGTAGTAAAATTCTAGAAAAGTTTGAAGTCTTCTGCGTATAATGAGTATTGATTTATGTTCACAACACTCACGAGTTCGTTTTTGCAAGCAGTATGACTTTGATGGATATTGTGCGGTAAAAACTGGAAGATTAACTGATTGGCTAAAACGAGTTTCAAACCATGCGATAAATAAATTTTCTTATTTAGTGTACTAGTAGAAAAGTTCTTCAGAACATTTAAAAAATTTAATTGTATTTATTTATGTCTTTTATCTTTATTCAAATAGTCACTTACTTGGCTGTAAAAAGCTCAATTACGTGGGAAGAATTAAAAACAAACTTCCTTCTCCTTGGAAGAGGAAGAAAAGAATAGAAGTATTGGATGAGTCATCATCAAACATCTGTGTATGTCTGTGGTGTATATAGTTTATTTAGTTTGAATGAATGATTCATTAAAGAAACGAATAAGAGTTGTAATTTGCGTTTTATTGTTGAAGTGCCAAAGACACCTGGAATGAATGAGTAAATGTTTTCGAATGTATTTTGCATGATCAAACGTTTCGCTTAATTTACTCTAAAATTATTACGTTTCATTTACATTAAAAACGATGTTTTTCAATAACAGTTATATGCCGCAGCGATCATCGAGTGAGCAATGCCTTGCAACATCTGTACCGCCAAACATGGGTCCATCTCAAATTCTACCGTTTCTATATTTGGGTTCGCAGGAAGATGTTCTATCAACGAAAGTCATGCAGGTAAAAATCATCTATTTTCCTGTGTTCTTTTCTCTTTGGTTTTCGTTTTCTATAGGATAATCATATAACACATGTTATCAATGTCAGCATATCAGGGCAACGAGCACCTTTTCTTGATGAAAACGATGATGAACATTTTCTTCGGATACCTGTTAATGATTGTCTCAATGCGCAATTGTTACCTTATTTTGATCAAGCTTATTCTTTCATTGGTAAATTTTTTTTCTCTTTCTTCTGAGATTTCTCGTAACTAATTTTTCAACATACGACATTGAACGTCACATGTGTACAACATTTTCCCTACATGTAGACATCACATATAACAATAATTATTTTTGTTTCCTACACATCAAAATATACCATTAATAAAACTTTGTGTTTCAGAAAAAGCTCGACTAAATAATGGTCGTGTATTTATACATTGTCTAGGTCAGTATTTAATATAAATGATTGTATTTGATAGAAACGAAAAGTCCTTTACGTTTTTCAGCTGGTATAAGTCGATCACCGGCTCTAGCTGTTGCCTATATAATGCGTCATTTAAATTTATCTGTCGATGATGCTTATCGTTATATAAAAGTGCGCCGGTCATTAATATCACCAAATTTTAATTTTATGGGTCAACTGTCTGAATATGAACGTACTTTACCACCATCAGTGAAGCATTCAACAACAACAACAGCAACACCAATGGTTAAGTGCATAACAATTGAACCACCAATGAATGATCGTCGTCGTTTTTTACAAATCGAAGGTAGTAGTTCACTTAAACGTGAACATAACAATGATCAACCCAAAGGTCCATCGCGGCCTCAAGGTTTTAATTTCGATTTGGTTAATACACGTCGGCCGCAATCATTATTATCTCCATCATCTGGTATAGCTAATCTATCAGTTGAATCGCCTCAACCCCAACATTCATCACTCCCACCTAAATTATTACGTCCAAATAGTATAACATTAAAACGTTCATCGCCAACTGATGAATCTAATCAATCATCAGAATTAATCAATAGTAGTTGTAATAATGAATTAAGTTTAACAAATAAACGCGTTAAAACTTTACCACGAAGCACAGATACATCACCATTGTTTGAAAATAATGATTTAATAAATACATTCTTTGAAGGTTCATCAACATTATCGAAATCGCCTAAAAGATCGAATTCAGCACAGTCACTTGATTTGGCTACTGAATCATCAGCACCAGCAAACCCGACAACAACAACATCAAGAAATAAAAGTCGAACGAATTCATTAAGTTCAAGTCGGGAGCTGCTAGTATCATAGTAGTTGGTTTAAATCACTTTCTTTTTTCATGTACATTAAATCAGAATGTTATGGATAGGAATAGATAGAGTAGATTAATGTAGATAATAACTATTGAATTCTGTTTTTTCATTGCTGTTATTTGGTGTGTGTGCGTGTATGTGTGTATGTATACATATATAAATGATACGATTTCAACTTTCTTTTACTCGGATGTACTTTTAATGTTGTATTTAAGTCATTTTTTCTTCTTCTTTTTTTCGAATATTATTGGTTTTATTTTGTCTTTACCTGTGTGGTGTGATGTTGTGCCGTATGTATATTAGCGTGATATCACGCAACTGAAAAATTTAATTTCGAATAAAGAAAACTAAAACATACATCCATTGAGGAGTTTCAATGGATAACCTTTTACTCTTCTATTTTTTTAATTTTATTTTACTGCGAGTATAATTCTATATTTGACATGTATGTTTCATTTGCCGAAAGGATTGAATTTCTTCTATTTAATAAAGCTAAGGTATGATGGTTCTACCCTGGATGTGTGTGAAAACAAGTATTATATGGTTTCGAATCGTGAAAAGGTTATGCCATTGTTTTGTCCATCCTTGTAAAGAGAAGCATCCATATGATAATATACATATTCCATGAATATTGACTTTGTTTTAAAGATATTTTTTATTTTATATTCACATGAAGAAAAATGATATATAGAATTCTGATGAGCTCGAATAAATGGATTATAATTATATTGGAAAACTTGAATTTAATTAGAGAGCTTAGGAAAAGTCGATTGTGTATCCTACTGATGATTATTTCAATTGAAATTAATAGTCTTTTAAATTTTGATAAACATTCATAGGGTTTTTAACTATGTTTTTTCAATTATCTTATTATTTTTTGTGTATCATTTAGTCAATATAATTCTTGTAGAAATAATTGTCTACTTTACAAAACAAACGCATGTGTTGTGCATCTACGTATGTGTCAAATAGAATCAACACTAATAGATCAAATAATTTCAAAAACCACTTGATGAATAAGTGCAGTTCTTGTTTTTTTGCACTACCAGCAAAGTTATATTTATGGTTCATAATAAAGTAAATAAACAAGAACAAATATTCTTTTCAAATATTGCTGGTAATTTCAATGAACATTTTTTATTCATTTCAAAAGAACTTCATCACTTGTTTGATAAAGTAAAATGCAGCTGAATAAGAAATTTCCGGAAGATAAAACCATACGACTTTTTCCTACGCATATTTTTGAAATTTTCCTCTATTCGACATTGACAGTATTCATCGAATTTACAAACTCGGGAAAGTAAATGAAATGCCATTGATCGATATTTACCATTTTCCTTTCTACAAAAATGAAACAAGCGACTTGTATCGTATCGTACTTGAAACACGATTCTACCATTTCAATCAATGAAAGTGATTGATGAGTAATATTTTTAGTGTTATATTAAATAGATCATTATACTGTTTTGCTTATTATTGTTATCAGAAGCAAATGTTAGAAAACGAAATTGTTACATCGCAAAATCTAACGAGGAATATTTTTTGAGTTAAAGTCCTGGATCTAATTGTATGATGCGTCTGATGTCTTTTAAATAACTTTCATGAAAACGAGGATAGATAGACTACTAGAATGAGGCTACGTTGTTATTTAATTAATATTTGTTTTTCAATGAGGCAAAAGTGATACCATTTGGTGAATTCGAATACAAGAACACAGCTTTGATCCGATGAATATTTGATCATTCGGGGCAAATGTGAGTCAAGATGAGGCGTTTCCGTAGATGACAGAGTAAATTAAGTTGAAGTAATAATGTTTTCTAGGAGTTCAGTGGATTTAGTACTACTTCGTTCATGCCTATTTTCAGCCAGTCAAATAAAAACGAAAAGCTATCATATTCAACGCTTTCTCTAGAATTCATAAATTCTAATCGAGTTATTGCTGATTGCGTTACAAAACTTGACTTTCAACCAATGTTCAACATGAGCTTTAGACTGACTCTAACGATGTTGCTTGAGAGTGAGGTACCCTGAAAATGCTAATATAAACCTCAAACAGAAATTCTTCAATGATCGTTGCTATTATCATTGAAGCTCCATCCTTTGATGATATCTCTGGAATTGAAGCCTGTGTCCATTCAATGTACAGATCCCTGTTAGTAAAATAAAATAATCTAAAAATGACTTTCTAATTCACGTGGATTTCATTGCATTTTTTTGTCAATGCTAGAACACGATTCATATTCAATAGATATCGTAACCGGTTGTGCTCTCAATAAATTTGCTTCGATTTTGAGCAATTTTTCTGAGTTCTCCTTTCGCATACAAATGTTAATTTCGTTTCTTCTACTTAAAGTGTAGTTGCTCCATCGACTTGAAATCTTGAGACTGTAGCTCGATTTGTGAAGATGGGGGCTTTATTATCCTAAATGATATCTAAAATGTATAACTGCGACATGGATGAATATCATCTATCAAAGTATGATGTTGAGGCCTCTCGTAAAATCAATACATATGTTAAAATCAAGTGCGTAAAACTATTGAGTGTACACTGAAATATCGTCATTCACAAACTTCCATTGAGAAAAAATTAAGCAGATTTTATAGTCAATCTCTACAAATTCATTATACACAAGCATCCATCATAATCGAAAACAATTCATTAATAGAGCCAAACCAGTAATCAAGATGATTTAAAGAACAACTTATTTTCTGAATTTCATAGTTCTATGAGAATATTTATCACAAAAATGGTTTCTCTTAAAATATATTTTTCTAAAACACAACCTCAAATGAGTGTTTGCAGTATATAAGGATGGAAGTTTTGACCGCCTTGCAGAGGTCTGGCATAGCAACCCAGGACGACACAGATCAGATTGGAGGATCCCGTCGGATCCTATCGGAAAATTATTGGATTTTATCGAATTCGACAGGGATTCGTTGTAAACTGGCGGAATCCTTGGTATTGGATTCCAATAGGAAGTTGTCGGATGTCGGAAAGTGTCTAAATGACAGTGGTCCCTGTCGGAATGCTGGGATCCCAATACTTTTCGACATCCGAAACCTCCCATCGAAATCCAATACCAAAGATTCCGACAAATTCCGACAGGATCCAATTGTAATTCTTGGTATCCGATAGAATCATATGGGGTAGTGTGGCCCTGGGTAATATCTAATGCGAATATCTTCTTGTTTCAAAGTTCTTTTCTCTAGAATAAGCAATGATGAAGAAATGTGTTCCAGAATATATGAAAACGACCAGTTTTTAGAAAGTTAATAATAATGACTATATCACCTTTCGTATTTTATTTCTACAGGGATTTTACTAACAGCTTTACACCTATATGTTTTAAGTACATTACCTGTTGTTAGATACAACAAATATGTAAATCATTCTGAATTTCTAATAAAAGAAATATTTGTTGCCAAATTAAGCAATGTTAGATAGGTGGTTCTTGTTCAAATTTCTAGAAAAAAGAAATTGCAAGCACTTTCCAACGTCAGTATTAAGACCGCATGTATCATTGTCGTTTGAAACTGCCGAGCTCAACTTGAGATCTAGGATTTTTTTAAACAGTTAACGCGTACTCTTGAGTTTCATCATTAAACAGCTCGTCATTCGATTTTGATGTTGAAACGAAAAAAAATTCTAGTGGCTATTATTGTCACTAGGGTTGATTAAAGTTTGTAGCACCTAAAATTTCTCTTATAATTAGGACGGACTCCAACAGAAAAACTTCGGAGATTAGTAGGAATGTAAAAGCCATGTTTCAGCGAATAAATTTGGCAAACGACTTACTTAACGTTGACTAAAAACAACTAGATGCTGGCACAGCTAAAAACCTGAATGGATAAGAGACATCTTCTCTCGAAATTTGCACCAGTTTTTAACTGGAAACTCATTAAAATCGAACATCTGAGTGATCGAGCTAGGTCCTAGTGTAGATCAGTAAGAAGCTTGATCAAATAGATCAGATTTCAAACGTCTTTATCCAATGACTCTATGCTTGAAAATTCTTGTACCCAATAATAAAGAAATTCTTTCGAATTTAATCTAACTAGCTTAGAACATCGATGCAAACAACAAAACATATTGATTCATGTCTTTCGAAAGCCATCGATTCCTTTTTGTTCTAGTTTTATAATATCAGTCACATCATGAATAAAACGAATTTAGCTATTTCACGAGTCGGTGTAAGGCTTGATCGTTTTTGGACTGATACACTGACTCTCCTGAAAACCTGCACTAGCAGCACACCGATACCACTCCTTCATTGAATGACAAAATTTTATCCTGTGATATCCTTTGAAAGTTCCCGCTATAAATTTAATGAACGTTATCACGTAGAATGAGTGAGAATGTTGCGTGAGCTATAGTGAAAAAAGTCGAATAGTTAAACCAATGAATAATCGAAGACTGCCTCCAACTCTGAATAGCATTGCTCGTTCCATAACTTTACACTCATGTAAATATTTACTCTGTTTGCCGATAAAATAATTGATTTCGATTTCATGTCTGGGAAATTTTTATTAGCATCTTTATGTTCTCATCGAGCTGCTTTTATTGTGTTTAAGAAATATTTAAACATCGAACTGTTATTAATTACAATTTATCAAGCAAACAAACAGATAATTCACCGGAAGACACTGTTGAACAGATTTTAATTATTCGCAAAAATATCATTCGATGCCAGTGTTGTTCTAATTTATTCTAATTTTTTGCATCGATCCATTTATTTTTACGGATACTGTTTTCCGCTATCGACTAAAACGAGTAAATTTCCAATCGTTCGACATGTTGATTTAACTGTCATTTCTCGAAATGCGGTCAATGCTCGTTTGTTCGATCGAAAAACACTCGGTGTTGTATTCGGTCTTGTTGGATTTTTATTTTCAGATTGTGTTCTTCTTTTACTTGGTGGTGCCGATTGATTTCGTTGCATTTTAATAGAATGAATTGATAGCGGTGTTTGAGGTCGAAAATCATTCATTAATTCAAATGGTGATACATTTAATGCATCATACAAATGTTCAAGCTGTAAACGTTTCCAATAGATTTCTCTGTCATAAGCTCGTCGAATAACTTTTTCTTGTCGTTGAAGTTGATTTAAACGCAATTCAAGCTGCGTATTTTCACGACGGTTTAAACGTGTGACATGATCGCTTAGTTCAATCAATCGAAGTGATTTCTAATATGAAAAATAAATTTATTCTTTTCGTTTCGTTTCTAGAAAATAAATTTTTCCCTTTTCAAACTTACTAAACGTGGATTTTTTATTGCACTTGGATCCTCTAATTCATATGCAGCAGCCATGAGATTCTTTTCTAAAACTAACTTTTTTTTAACTTGCAATACGAGACACAGAGAAAGAAAAAACCTAAAGCCGATTACTCGACATTTTCAAACTAACAAAGTTCTAATGTAGTCATTAATTGACATGAATGGATTTTCTTATTGAAATAAAGCAGGAGAGAAGAGAAAAAGCAATCGGGTGCAAATAAGCTGCACCATGGTGAATTAGAGTTAATCATCTGATTTTTTTGCCTTTAGTTGAGCTAGCTCGAAAAAACCTTTCGACTTTCAATGGATTGAAAATTTTCTTTTCTAAAAGCACAATCGATTGCATTTTTCGAATAAACGAATAACGTCTACTCAATATTTTATTCTCAAACGAATTCTGGATGCGCCTACTGATTCAGACAAGTTTTGAAAATAATTCATTTGAAATTACATAAGCTCATGATCTTTCCCAATGTTACTTATCTTTGTTAGGAAACAATCCACAATGAGAAGTCCAGAAGTAAAAAACGATCTAGAGTCTGCTTCAATTATTCTAATACGTTTATAAGATACTTCGATAAATTACCAAGTCAATTGAGCGCATGTTGACATGTTCAATATGACAGGATCAAGATCTTGATGAATTTTAAAGATAGGATGATTGTCTCTTATAGAGTGAATGGAACCTCGATGTTGAACTGATTCGCATTTGTTCTATGTACAGGTGAAGTATTTTTGGAATGACACCAATCTATTTAGAAGTTAACTAGATATGTAATTCTTATGGAAACAGCTGACTTCATGTGAATGTCGTTTATCATTAATTCAAGTAATAACATGGAGTGAGATGTGGGATGATAGATTAGAAGCAAAGATCCTTTTCGAGTAAGCCTTTTGATAAGCTTACGTGCCTCTTAGCAGTTTCTAGGTGGGCGACGAGCCCCCTTCTGGTTGCGCCCATATTAATTAGAATTGATGTCACATGCATATCTTGAGAATCATAATAATTATTTAGTGACCTTTACTTTTCATCAACGAATAGAGCAGATAGAGAGACAACTTTTTCTCGAGCTATCTCATAGTTTAATAAGCAATCATTTTTATTTGAAAAAAAGCTCAAAGATCTGTAGTCATTTCACTGAAACTTTCGTAATAGTCAAGTGGCTTTATTTAAGAATTAACTGCATTTCCTATGTTTGAAAAGTACGAATAAATATGATTTCATTCGTTTTACACGGATGTACGAGAAAATTAGGGTTCGCATAATTTCGATATAAAACATTAGACTGAACGAAAGTTAGATTGAAACAGGCATCGATTTTTTGAATTCAAAATGAAAAGAATTGATTTTGAAATAATCTTGTCATATTTGTCTACGATAAGGCCTACTCTTCTTTTATTTGATTTTGATTCTCTAGTTGTAGCAGGCTTCGACATGAATGCGTTTAAAATAGATGAAACTATCGATGCTGGCTCGTTGATCTAACTATTCATTTTCAAATATCTCTTTGATTTGGCGAAAGAAAAATTTTAAAAGTTTGACATTTATTCTAGTACTACATGAGAAGCTGTATCTCATAGTGAAATTTACAGTAAGATTGCATGTTAAATGTTTATTTTTCCTAAATATCAATTCTCTAGAGAGAAATCGAGAACTGCTGAAACATAAAGTTTCAGTTTGTCACGATCTCGAAAATCTACACAAATATTCATGAACTTTCTATTTGACTGCCAAGGGCCTATTTAATTCTTTCATTCGTACTTTTTCCCATAGTTAACCACATGGAAATAGGTATTTGGCAAAGAAATTTTACATATAAACTTTGCAGCTTGAAAAACCGTCTACAATGTGAACCATTTGGTGTTCTAGAACAATGAATAAATGCCGAGTTATTTTTTCAAGATGAATGCATAAAGTGAATATTGATGTCAGTTTTTCTATCACGTATCTTTAATTGCGTAATATCTTTGATCGACAATTTCTTGTGCTAATTTTTTCTCAGATTATTATTAATTAAACGAAAATACGTGCGACAAATAATAATGTGTTAGATAAATTGAATATTTCGAATTAAAAATGAATTATTTTTGCAAACTAGTGTCATTAGTGAATGCATGTGCTCATGCTTAATTGAAGAAAACAAGAAGCAAGATGCTTCTATGACTTCTCTTTCGACTTGTAAAAACTATGTATTGTAAGAGATTATCATACTCAAGATTTGTGTCGCACAGCCAACTCTAGATTAAAATGCTATCAACAATTGTGTAGTGAAACATATTTTTCGCTCGACTTCACATGGATTTTTCCAGCAGCCACCGTATTTTTATTTCTAATACATTTGATGATTGATATTTTCTTCTGCTTTCGAATTCTGCTCCAATTTAGACATAACTTCTTCGGAATCGATTCGTAGTATATTTATAGGACTATAAAATAATTGTTTTGTTTCCGTTATATATTCAGTTGATGACTAGATTTATTGTAGGAAGATTTTTCTTGAATTAAATTCTCATCGATTATTGAGAAGATAATTCGATTCAGCTCATTGAATATTTAACTAAGAAACGTTGCGTTGCTTTAGAACACTTATCTTTTTCTACTAGATTCATACTCGATCTGAAGAACTCTCTATTTCTTTTCTAGTCTCAAAATTGCAAGTAAATTTGATCTCTTGCATTTCTACGTAGTATCAACAATGATGAATAGTGCACGGTACATGCAAATAAATATAGATGAGCAACTAAATATAATACAATTAAACGTCAAGGATCATGGACATAGACTGTAACTGTTTTCATCGAATATATACGTTAGTTATTCTCGTCAGTAGAATCCTATATATATATTGATTCACCGAAAGCAAGATTTTCAATCTCATGAGACGAGTATATTTTCTCATTGAATAGGAAAGAAAAGCAACAGCTAATAAATATTGAATGTGTATTCTTAATGGTTGTTCAACAAAAATCCTTACAAGTTTGAATTCGCAATAGCTTAAAATGATTGATGATCACAGTCACCCGATAGAAAATGAAAATAATTGCAGTATGTGGATTTCGTGACAAATTTTCTTTTCTTCATTCGTATACAATCTTTGTTAGAATACAAACGTTGTTCCATACAACGTGAAATCTACATAGCAAGAAAATAATTTTCCTACAGCACTTGTCAATCTTTTTATTGTTAACTTAAATAATAATTAGATTAAAGCCGTCCGCATGAGCGTTGCATGCGATGAAAGATTATTTGAATTCCGTAAGACATTTCAAATGTCAGACTATCCAGGGGTCTGAATAATAAATTTTCATTTTATTATATTCATATAGTTGTGATTTATTTAGATAGAACACAATGAATTTATCTATTGACGTTGTATTGATTGGAAATCTTTTTATCGATGTTCTAATCATGTTTATGACTACCAGTAAACCATAGAAACTCATTGCATTGACTTTGTTCTTGATTGATTGAAGAGTTTTCTATTCATATATATATATTTAAAAAAGAATTTCGATGTTCTTTGCCAGATTTTCATTTCTTCTTTTCAGCAGTTTTAATTCCATTGAGAGAGCAAATAGATTGTAACTAAAACAAAAAGGATATCCAATCATGATTTATCATCAAAGTTCTATTCTTATGTGCACTTTGGACTAATTCAATATTATTCGACAAAGCGTTAGGTGATATTAAAATAAAGAAAAGTAATTAAAAACAAAATGGAATCATTTGTGAGAGTTAACTACTTCCGTAGGAATGCGGAAGCCGTCTATATTTATCGTTGTGAAGATGAATTTCTAGTTTTAATATGAAACATAAGTCATAGGTCATTCTGTTGTTTGATTATTTCATTGAGAGAATATCATAGTTTCCTGTCACTTGAATGAGAATAAAAGATCGGAAAAGCTATTCTAAAGTGAATTATTTGTTTCTATTGCGGATCGCAAAGTTTAGCAGAAGGCGAAGCAATATATTTTCCCATGTGTTTTACTATTGAAAATTATTCATGAACCAGTAAGATTCTCGAAACGCTTTTCGAGTCCTTGTAAGAAAATGTTGAATGTGACCTCGCACCCTATTGCTTCAACATCGAGAGTTTTCATGCGGCTACTGGTTAAGATGTCATGCATCTACAAAACAATAAACCAATAGATCAGTCTAAATAGAATCGATTCTCATTTGTATATGTAAATTATGAAATAAATTATCTTGGGAAATGAACGTATTTTTCTTAAAAAGTCATTGCTGGAAGTTCTATTGGTTTATTGATGAAACAAAAAGAAAAAGAGGGAAATCGTTCTCCTTTGCCTTTTGTTTCTGCTTCTTTCATCGTCTTCTTTTCTTCTTTCGTTGAGTTTAGTTGTTTGGTGAATCACCTACTATTGTCAACCTTATTGTCATTATGAACATAATATCAGATTAACTAGCATTGATACTAATTGTTGATATGGCCGATTTCTATATACAAACTTTGGATTCTTTTGCTTATTAAAGCATATTTCCTTCTATAGAGCTACCATCATGACTTATTAGATGATGATTTCACTATTGAACCGGTACCTGATAACTCTAATCTATAGTGAATCATTAGCGAAGAATCTTCTAATGATGATTATTTGTTAACAACACACAATCATATTAACTGAGAGAAGAATGTTTCTTTTATGAAAGCTTGCTCTACGCATAACAATGTCGCACTTATTTCATCACATATATAGAGACCAATCGTTCAAGTTTTAAATCTTTCCATCCTTAGTTATAAGTGAGTAAAAAAAGTAGTATTTACATTGTACCGGGCAATATTGCTATTGAGTTGAATGGCATAAAGCAGAGTTGGTCAAACAGTTATTGAGTGTAATTTAAACTTGTTGAATTCTGTTATTTTCTTTCCATTGATGTAACGCAGCTTTTGCTTATCTTACAGTTGAAATATCTTTGAAATTAATCAATACTCAAATTCTTATTCAATTGAATTCAGGCATAAAATAATTTAATCGAATTTCTCTGTTAGTTATGTTTTTTTTCTAGGTGCATTTGGCTAGTGTGGATTTATTATCGCCTACACTACGTAGATCACGTTGACACGAGCAAAAAACACAAAACAACTAAGTTATTTACTTGTTTTGTTAGATATGTCGATAATGCCTTTTACCTTTTTTTAATTATGAGATTAAAAGATCAGATTAGTATGTGCATCTTGTTATTTAATCCTATACAACTCTTGTATTTGTAATTCAAGAAAAAAACTAGTTACAATACTTCTCTTTTTTCCTCTTTGAAAATGTACATCTTCGAGCGTATGATTACAGAAGTGTTCAATTTCACTATTAACACCCACTTTCGACGTTACTATTTGTTTTTCTATGCGCGTGAGTATTAATGGTTATAATCGATTTTATTCTTTTTCCTTTGTTCTTTACACATAACATGGATACTTGTATGCTTGCGGGATTCTTTTGTCCATGCTGCGTTCTCTAGAACATAATAGGGTGGGGAAGTCTCGATGAATCAGAAGACGAAACAGAGCGGGATAGTCATGAATACTTCTTTGTTGACTGCATGCTAAGAAATAGCAATTCTTCTTTTTGTATTCCGTGTACTTAATATAAGCCCTCTTTCCATTTGTAATACTTTGTTTTTGTTTGCTATCTAGTTGAACCATTTAATGTAACATGTCTAGATATAGATCTATAGATGTAAACGTATGTAAGGACGAACACTTGCGAGTCATTCATGATGATAATACAATTATTTTGATAGATTTTTTTCTGCACTCGATTTAATAATAAGAACGCGACAGTGGTAGCGATGCATTTTGTTCAGAAAAACAACGAAAGATACAAAGCACAGGTAAAGCAACGAGGAAGAAAAGTAAATACATAGTTGATAGTCCATCTTTAACTAATAGAATGTGACAAACAGGCAGCGGGCACAAATGAAACAACTGACTTGTCCTTAGTTTTTCTTAAGTATTTTTATGAATGTTGTTATTGTTGACATTGACAGACGACCATAGCTTATTAACCATCGAAGAAACATTAAGTTGTAGTTATCTTTTTTTTTGTTTCTCGAGTGTAGACTAAGAAATGAGACAATATATTCTTGTGTGCTTGTTTTTATCTCCACTGTCTATGGAAATGTTTTTCTCCTCTAAGCTATTGCTTTACTCGAAATTACGTCTCGCATTTTTTCCCGAGATTGATTTTATCATATACATATATACATCTATTCATGATGACACTCAACAATATTTAGTTTGCATTCTGAATCTAATCCTTCATTCACAATTAGAACTGACAGTTTTGTAAAAGAGAGAGGAGTATTCTTGCCCTATAAACAGACATGAAGCATCTTGTTTCTTCATTCTTGATCGGCAAAATAAAGGTCGATCCACTGGATCAATAAGTTGCTCAGTAGAACGTATACTTTTTAACAAATTATTAGCATCCTGTGTTTGAGTTTTCTCGCTTTGCTTGTATTTATCATCTACTATGTTTATACTGCAATCATTTTATAACATTGAAAATCTCAAATTCAACTTGTCACTCACCTTCATTGGACATATTATCAATAATCAACGAACATTCTTTAGATAAAACTACTTATTCAACAAAGAAACATTTAAATAATAAATCAATGACCAATGGTTATAATCCATCAACAAAAAGTCGTTCATTTGAAAACAATCTTGATTTATGCGGTCGAAAAATATCTGATGAGTTAACGATATCATCATCGTCGCTGATTGATCTACCAACACCAATAATCATTTCGCATACTGATTATGATAATCTTACTATTATTAACTATAAACATGATATTGACGAAGATAAATCAATCCCACACCAATGCATAACGAGATTATCTGGAGCAACGCCGTCATCTATATCATGTGAACTTGACCAAAAAATAAAAGATGAAATCGATGCAAGACTCAAGGACATTGATGATGAGTTCGATTTCAATTGTAAGAATTTCTTTTATAGAGAATGTTGTTTTAATTTTAATTTTCTTTTCGTCGTTGTTTTGCGTCATTTTATTTCTAGTACCTGTTGCTGCAGAAACAGTTAATAAATCAGTTGATCTTCCATCAGCTCGACGATTAGCCAAGCGTCTCTATACATTAGATGGATTCAAATCAACTGATGTCGTCAGACATCTATGTAAAAGGTATATACAGAGCACGACGCTTTCTTTTTCTTTTTCTTTTCAGAAACAGAAAATGTCATTTAGGTAGATTAAGGAAATCATCAATGTCATATAAAATATATCATTCCCTGATAGATGCATGTAAAATATTCTCTCCGACTTCTATAATATTTATTATGTTTTTGATCTTAAACAAGACACATTCTGCGTAATAATGTTGTGATGAATTTCTCTTGCCACGATTTATATCATAAGTGCAATGAACTGGTAGTTTATGTTTAGCATTTATACACATCATGTTTTATTATTAATAGTATGAGAACGAACCATAATCTACTAATATGTGAGAATATCCAACGTGAGGTGAAGTATGTGATAATGTCCGTCAATACAACATCAAACACGCACATGCTGAGAAAACAGCAAGCGAAGCAAAGGTAACACACGCATTTCTAAAATTACTATTTGTACTCTATGAAAATAGATGAGATTATACAATACACTAAAGTAATTAACTAATCGAGCATCATTATATATATATATATATATACATATATGTGTGTGTGTATGCATTAAGCAAATTCTTTTTGTTTATAACCTGTATCTATTTTGAGATTTATGCTTTATTTCCTGGTTGAAAAACTATTGATTTCATTGATCTAATTAATCAATGCTAAAGTAGAAAGTTCGACATTCAACATATCAGTTGTAGCCTTACGATGAGTATTTTGTGTAATAATATATCTATTCATAAGCTCATGTCCGATCGAATAACCTTGGCAATGACGTCTGCTGTAGCACATGTCTCTTTATCACTATCATTATATAGGCCTTGTAATGTAGAATAGCTAGAGCCTAATATCAAACGATACAGCTCAAATTGATTTGCTACTTATAACTCAATTACATCCCGGCAAACTTTCAAAGTACTCCATCTTGTACATGATAAGGCAATCTTTATGTTGCATTGTGCATACACGTTTTTGTTATAATGCAGATTTGTCAACATGCAATAGTTTCCTACGATGTTGCCTATTAAAAGGTAAATTAAGTCCAATACACATGATAGCATAGAATGCAGAGCATTAAAAGTCCGTCCGTGAAAAGAGGAGTAGCGCGTCATTTAAAATTAATCGAAAATTATATGGTAGTTTCAGTGCAAAAACCAAGCTGTTATGCATTTTGAAGAGCGCATCAACCCGTGTTTCCTTCCTTTTACTAGTAAAGGACTTCAATAATGAATTCTCTTTTATTTCGAAATTTTATATTTTACGGTTTACTGACGAGAAATTTGCCAAGGCTTCTGCATTTCTTTCAACTCTACAATAAAATTTACGCTTCACCATGTAAGTACTTTTGTATATCGATACTAGATGTCAACAATTTGAAATAATTTCAGTCGACAGATGATAACTAATCATCTTGAACAAAAACAGTACAGGCAGACATAAATGACAAATGAGATTATGCTGTAAGAATTGATGTACACATTTGTCATGATAGTGACTCATAGATAACTAATAGTGATCAATCAACGTGCGCTACACAAATAACATGATACTGGATAAACATGAGATGAAAATGAGCATTGAGAACAGAATCATGTTTTCATGTAGATTTTAAATTGATCCGACAGTATAATACTGATCTTGGTGTGAGATGTCGAAAAAGAAAACATCGAAAGTCGAAGTGATTTATGAGAAAGAAATCGAGATAAAAATTCGAAAAGGGAAATATTGGAGCGACAAATGTATAGCCTTCACGCATACTGCATACTATGTTTAAAAAACGATGTGAGAAATAAATAATATAATTAAAATGCTATTTTTGTTCTTTCCGATTAACAATAGTAAACTTGACAATGGTTAGTTAAAGATGATTTCTTTTTCGCAAATCTGTTGTATAAAGATTCAAGTCTGAATTGAGGTGATGTTGTTTTTGTTGAAAATTTTGTTGCTGATGCACCAGTATGGAGTTGAATTAAAATATGTTCGTTTTGGATCAATTTAATGAAGCTCCAAATATCGGGATGTTTTCTTAGTAATGGTTTGCCTTTATTTGATATTTCAAACGTTATTTTATATTGTAGACTGTTAAATCAACATTCATCACGTGCTAAGTATGAGGTGATTTTAAATATATATATCTATTTCTTATAACAAACTTTCCTCTATTCAATGCAGAATACAGTCTGCCTGACGAAGAGTGAATCATGAAAACAAAAACAACTAAATTTTAAAGCTGATCTCTTTAACTACATTTGATACTTTTCTCTTTCATATTTTCCTCGCTGCTTTTTTTCCATGTACTTCGACATTTTCCTTTTCGACATTTTCCAACGACCCCGTAATACTCTTATTATTAAGTTCCCATATAAATCTAATTTAACTGACATGTTTTCTAAAGATTAATAAGAAAGCAAGAACAATTACATAGAATTTTATTGCATCATCTGATTTCCGGCATATGTCTTGTTAGGTTTTCTTTTCTTCTCTTTCTATTCTTAGTTTTTCTTGAAAAACTGTTTTCATCAAGAAACTACTGATTTTTTCCTCTGTTCTTAAGTCTTCCGGCTAGAATGTTTTCTCCTCAATTTCTTATTTTCTCTTATTTTCCTTCTATTGGAAACGAGCGCATCATCACTATGCATGCAAGACAATAGTTCTACGGGAAGCAGACTGAGTAAGCAAGTAAACAAGCAATGAAAGTTTTTTGTGCATTGCCTCAAGAGTGAACATTAGTGAGTGAAGCAGTTGTTGCAGAGTCGATTTTCGCTCCGTTCTGTTTCACAATCGTTTCCTATTCCACGCGTTATATGTGTGTGTCGATTAGTAGAACGCATTGAAACATCGAGAACGTGTTATTGGCCAAAAACGTTCATCATCTTCTATCCTCAGGCATTTCTAGTTCTACTGATCAATATAACTGTTCGTACGAGCAGTTGAATTGAAAGACATACAGCAACATGTATGCATGGTTGGAATATGTGTGTGTTCGATTGTTGCATTTGTACCAATGAACGAACGTATGTGAGTTTTAACTATTACTTTTCACTTTGAATTTTCGTTTAATAAACTCAATATTGATCATCAACTATAAATTAAAATAGATCGTTTGTTTTTGCTTTCATTGCTTTTCGGAAGAAAATATATTTCTTCCAACGTCCACCCTCGGTCTAGTTGTTGCTTTCGATTATCTTTGCTTTTTTCGATTCAAATAAAATCATAGAAACTTTACTTTTTTTATTTAAAATGTTTTTTGCGTGTTTGTATTTGTTTTGTTAACAAGCGGATTTATTTCTAATACTAAAACAGACAGGAAATACACAAATTGAAGACAATCTTCGCTTTTTTTTTATCACGCTTAGTGTTATTTTTATATTTGCTTGAGGAAAATACGGGGGAAAACGAGACGGATTGTTTTTGCCGTTTATCAATGCAACTGTCAGACATCGAAGAGAAATAAAAGGAGAAAAAGAGGAGTGATTAGACGAAAGTATTTTTAGAATTTCCGTCGTTGGAAATCTGAATTCATTTCTAAGGATAAATTCAGATGTCATGAACTTCTCGACAAGATCGAAACCTTTTACATAGCTTGATAAACTAATAGAAATTTCTAGAGAGAACAAAAATGAAGATTTCCGTTTGTCAAATATTCATTCATGCAAAAGAGAGTGATAAAGAGAAAAAGCGAATCTAAAAAACTTATCTTTATTTCTTCATTAATATTTTATTAAAAAATCATATTTAAAGACAAGAAGAAAAAATTAATTTCATCATTATCATCAAATGAATCTTTAATGATGCTCATGGTTAGAACATCATGGTGAGCCGAATAAAAGAAATAACACATAAAATATTTTATTCAGCGAGAAAATAACGTTTCGTGTATATTTAACACAAGGTGATTCACGCATAATCAATACGATGGTTATTATCATTATAGGAATGATTTCAATCAATTGGTAGCTGAAGAATATGTTAAATTATTCAATTTTCAAGGGGACACGCTTGATCGTGCATTAAGAAAGTTTGTCAAACAATTCACCATTATTGGCGAAGCACAAGATCGTGAACGTGTTCTACACTTTTTTGCTGCACGATATCTTGATTGTAATCCAACAACATTCAGTTCAGTTGGTTAGTAGTAGTAGAAATATTCTTGAACATTTATTAAATAGATAATATTGATGTGTGCAGACGCTTGCCATATGCTAACTTGTGCAATAATGTTGCTTAATACGGATCTTCACGATAGAGTAAGTAGCACTTATATTTAAATTTAAACTTGTAATATTTTCTTGCCGCTGAAATATTCATGGTCATATCAATAGGGTAACATAAACAAATATTATCGATAGTGTTTTCTTTTTCAGCTACTGTATACTTTTTTTCTTGAACTTTTTTTGAACTGTGAGTTATCACAATTGATGGGAAAATCATTAATCATTCCTCTATTTGTATTAATGATCCACATTTGTTTATGGTGAATATAGCTTCATTGATATGCATCATTTAGATCTAGTCTATGCTATTATTTGTTATTGTTTTTTGTCTATTGTGTTTCATAGAAAATTACAAATAAAATGACATTTCAGCAGTTCAGTGATAATCTTCACGAATTGAATGATGGAAAAGATTTTTCAAAAGATTTACTCAAGTCATTATATAATGCAATTAAAAATGAACAACTTATGAATGAAACGTAAGTATGGAAATTCTAATTACATTTATTGAATTATCATGCGAAGATAATTGAATGCAATATAGCTTTAAGCATTTTCTTATATTTTATTCAATCAATTGATTGAATTGTAGTTGAAGAACAACATAGCGTTGATCGTTTTTTGCTTTCCCCCTGTATCCGTACGGCACTCACATGCCCTTACAATCGACGATGACTTATGGAAATAAGTAATTGCTAATGTCAATGTTCTTACTTCAATAGTTAGATAATTGACATGATGATATGTAGAAAGAATTTGATCGAGGAAAAAAAGCATGACAAAATATTGACTGTAAAACTCGATTTCAACGTTCTGTCATCTAAATACCATTACAAATTTTGTTCATTAGTCGTCTTTCATTGTCACCAGAAAAAGGAAGACAGAATGTACGACCTTCAAAAAAAAACTATTTCAATATAATCATTATTCAACATATATAGATCGGAAGCTGATTTGTGTGGTAGAATAGGAAGTGCATGTGTTCGCGTGTGTCACGCTCATTGCGACGTCCATCTTCGTTCACGCGTAAAATATATTTTGTCATATTCATTGAGCAAACTGCTCATTGTCGTTTTTTTTTCTTTGCTTCTAATTCTATTATTGAACTACCCCTCCTGTATACATACTCGTCATTAGCATACAACACAATACAAAAAAGAAAATTTGCCGAACCGAGCATGTAAAAGAAAAAAGAAAATGTTTCACTTCTATGATTGAGTAGCAATAGAAAAGAAAATTTTTTCATTGAGCTATTGCGTTTCTATTCGTTTTGACAATTGTTTATACTGAAGAAGAAGATTCTTTTTTTTATCTCTCTTGTCTATCTGCCTGTCTACACACCATAAAATCATCGGTACATAGTAGAGAGAAGACAGACATCGATTAGTAATTGTGTACGTACACATACAAATGACACATGTTCAAGATGCATTTATACAGATATATATATATATGCTAACGTGTGCTTGACGATATAAGCTGGATAAGGACGAAAAAAAACCACAGAAGTGTATGAGTGTGACAACGCACTCAGGTATAGATGACATATAGCAACAGAAAACGATGAGATGCATATGTGACATTTTCTAACAGACAAAACTCGAAATAATTGCCTAGACACATGTGGCTCGGATAAGCATGCAATAGATATTATCGATATAGATTAACTAAGAGAATAAATTCCGTTTGCATATTTTGTTGAAAAAACAGCGCCCGACTTGTTGTTATTTTATCAGAGGTAATGAATAAAGGATGTAAAAACAAGTATCTTTTTCTCATAGAGCTCTTGACTCAGACGATTATAATGATGTACGATTAGATGGTCATGGAACATTACATGGTTACAGTAATGTTGTAAATCCATTTTTAGAAGTAGGTTTTTATTGTCTTTATCGATCTTAAAATTTATTTCCGTCTATTAGATTTCTGATACAAGTAAAAGTATTGAACACATGCAAGTAAGAGTAATTCTTCAAGAATTATTTGTTTGTTTTTCTTCTCTTCGATAAACAGACAATTATTTTTCTATCAAGGGCTATCTTATGCGCAAATGTTGTGTGGAGTCCGATGGAAAACGAAGTAAATAATAACAATCTGTAAAATAAATTTGTTTTTATGATTGTTGACTTGCTTCTTTTTATAGCTCCATTTTTACGTCGTGGTTGGAAAGCATACTATGCTACAATGCGTGATATGGTTCTTTATTTACACAAAAATGAACAACAACAAGCAGCGACAACAACAACAACAACAACAACATTAATCAGTGACACCAATGCTATACGTTTACATCATGCCTTTGCTCAAGAAGCAGCGGATTATCGTAAAAGGCAACATGTTTTTCGTTTAAAAACGTCGGACACGGCAGAATATTTATTCCAAACAACGGATCGTGATTTAATGATTAAATGGATTGAAACCATTAATCTAATAGCGGCATCGTTTTCTTCTCCGCCATTACCTGCCGCCATCGATTCAGCTTCATTACGTTTTCAACGACCTATCTTGCCAAATGTGCAAACACGTTTTTCAGTTGTAAGTAGATCCAAGCAAATACGCTTCGGATTGAATAAAGCCTACCCTGAAAATTTCACTCAGTAATGATTACGTGCTTTCACGATCCCTTTTAAGATACTTTGAACAATATGATCGACGTGCTACTAACTGCTTCTAAATAACGATAAAAATAATATTCATATATTCAATTTGATTCTCAAGCGAAATTAAAAGCTATTGGTTATATTTTCATTAATAATGTTACTTGAATTCTCTCACTCTAAATTTCTGTTTGGTGCGAGAAAGCAGCCCTCAAGATACGGAAGAATTGCCTTGCAGTCTTTTCTATTTATATGCAATCATTAGCATACAAATTTTCTCACACGAATGGAGTTTGCTCAGTGGAAACCCTTTGAATATATAGTCAATCTAATGGCATTTTGTTATAAATGACACTTGATTTTCTTTATTTTCAAGAAAATAGTTGTTTTTCTTTCTCGAATTTAGTTTGAACAGTTTGATTTCATCGTTCATCAAATAAATGGTATAACAAAACAATTAAATGATATAAGAATTGAAACCTATGCAAATAATACAATCAATAGTGATATGAAACCAATAAAATCATGTGATACGTTGGAAAATAAAGAAAAGATCGATTATCTTCAATATGAAGTAGAAACAATCGGTTTTTCTTCAATAAAAAACAGCACAGATTTTTTCTTTTCTATTAGCTACAACGATACGAAGCATATGCTGATCGATTACGAAGGCATTTTCAACAACTACAATTAGATCACTCACCTCTTAAATTGAATATAAATCAGCATCAACAACAGCACCATAGTTTTATTGGACCTATCGAAGCATTATCAGGTGTAAATAATTCTCAACCAGCATCATCTGTTAGCTATAAAAAAAGTTCTCAATCAGCAAATATAACATTAGCTAATGCCAATCGTTACAGTTATATGATGGCTGTTAATACGAATCCTTTGACAATAAAAGAACGTCGATTATAAGTATTTGTCTGATATGAAAAAATTCGTTGCACACCTTTCGTATGACAAATATTTATTTGTCTTTTCTACAGTACGTTTTAGGACTGTTTTAACAAGTAAAGGTGATTGCACTTGCTCTTTATTATTACTATTTTTTTTCGTTTATGTGAACCTGCTCAATTCTCTTTGTTTTCTATTCACGATCTTCTTCACTAGTCTTCTTCTTTTCTTTTTCTTCTTCTTGTTTGTTTCTCATATTGTGCGTGCTTGTCTGTATG
Source organism: Rotaria macrura (assembly GCA_900239685.1). NCBI lineage: Eukaryota > Metazoa > Rotifera > Eurotatoria > Philodinida > Philodinidae > Rotaria > Rotaria macrura. Next base: position 44,729 of record OENT01000276.1, read on the forward strand.
TTGCCTTTCTTCTTTGCCAAATCCCGGTGGGTAGATGGGGAAAAGGCAACATTTGAGTTTTGGGCTCACAGAAATATTCAAAACATAAAGTTAGTGAATGGAATTATAAAAATTGATTGGTTTAAATTTGAATAATTTCTAAATGTTCAAGACACTTTCATTGGTCTCGTAAATTGTTGATTGATCTTCGAACTTTTATTGAGTTAACTCTTGTTAACGTCATGGTAATGACAAGAAAACTAGTCAATCATACGAATAGTTCACCGTATATTGAATCTATTCATACTATTATTAGTACAAACAATTCAAGGAAAAAAGTACTTCTAACACTCTGGAATGCCCTTCAAACAGAACTACGGACAATACGTATTGTGAAAGGCCAACTTTTAATTGATCATATCATGAGGCATTTTCTGATCAAACTCGATTGTTTTATGTTCAAAATCTGAATGGAAGTTCAATATTAGTGTTGTAGATAATCTACGCATTCATTTGGCACTCGTTGAATTTCGTTTATTACAATGAGCTTTGTAAGCCGGCTTCATAGCGATTCTATGCTTACAAAATTAGTCCTATAACAGAGATTTCTTTTTTCATAGAAATTTTCCTATATTTATATCGACAAAGAAAAATATTCTCATTGGACACTCAAATCTCAAAACGAAGTTCTCTGTTCGTTTTTGACAATATGGTCTATGAGATTCATGCACAAAATGAAAATAGAATCAACTGTTGCTATGTGCATGGGTTATTTACGTATATTCGTCAAGATGATGAACGAATAATGGCCTTGCTGTTATTTTCATTCTCTTGAAGTTTGCACGGAAAATGGTCAATCGTTTGTTTTCAGAAAAAACTTCTTGTCACAGAAAATGTAAGTTTTGTAGTGTCTCATGTACAACTACATACTGAACGATTGACGTTGGATTCGCATGCTGCGAACAAGGTAATCACGGTTCACGTCAAAATACTTTAGTATACTTCTCATTTAGTTGTTCATAATGCCCTTTTCAACAGATAATGAAAGATTACGGAATCAAGTTTACTGATTTGCTAAACTATGACAGAAACGTGTTTGTGAGCATATTCTTTTGATGAATAGACATAGTTACACATCCTGTAAAAAACCGATCAACTAGAATATTAGTATGTAAGATGAGTCAGTTCGAGATGAATGTCTGTATTCCATTATTCATATAAACGGTATTATGCAGACGATAACATCATTGACTATAGATAACTACTAATCGTAAATGAAAATTCACAACTCACTCTCTGTCAATCAGTTTCTTCTTTCATGATGGGAATCTATGTATTTTACATCGCAATCGAATGCTATAGATATTGGATTTATCGCTTTTGACTTTGGAATTATTTTGATTAATTATACAAATTGCCTTGTTTGAACTTCTATAATTGTAATATAAGTATGTAAAGTATAGGTTGTTTATAAGATATTTTGCCCCGAAACTTCGATACAGTTTGGCTGTGTCCTTCATTAGAGGTGAAGTAGTTAGAAAACAAATCAATTTCAATCTGCTGGATCCATGCTGTAGAATCTTAGTTCTCTTTGAAGTACCATACAAGAACATATTTAAGGTCAAGAGGAAGTATCATAAAAGCATAGAGCCATGCATTTTTGTTAAAATACGATTGTTTCTGATTGTGTACGACTGTATACAGACCTCGTAAAACATGGCTCTGTAAAATGTCTATTTGTGTTTTCCACATATCCTATTAAGAAAATGGTTGTCATATATGTATATGCCACAACTTTAGAAAGTACATTAAATGATGCTATATTGCTTCTAGGATCTCATAGGATAGATATAATTTGTAACTGATCTATTATTCAGAAAACCAATAATTTTCTCTTTTTTTCTGTTGGGTATCGTTGTCGTACTAATTAGTAGATGTTGTAATAAAAAGTATTTCTAGAGAAAAGCATAGAAGGAACAAACGATCAATCATGCCAATGCTGCCATTCAAAGCTGAAATGTAGTACTTAGATGCCTCGATCTTACTAATATAATATTACTATAATTCAGAACTTGGTAAAATTCAAACAAAATCTGCTTTCAATATTCACTATTTCATCCTGATTGTCAAGGCTATGACGGAGAACTTGCTTTAGTACAGTCTACAATGAAGAGGAAGTAGGATTGGGGAGCTAAAAAAATCCCGCTATTAAACCTACATTCACACTTTATTGTCATAATGTGCACGTTCAGTAACAAGATCGAAATCAATCATTCCTTAATTGAACTGACTGAAAGTTTTTTTTTTCTGTTGGGTTTCGAAGATAGATTTCTTTGCATTCAAATTCAAATTTAAACAAAATGCGCAATTCCTTTGAAACGATCGAATTTTTATAATTTCGAAAACTAATCTTGATTATCGAAAATTCAATATCTTTCTAGGTGTCACAATGACAACGGCTGACATTATTTACAATTTCTGGCACCATTGATTGTGATCCAGATTGCATATCTAGTTACCGGAAAATCATATATACCTACACGATAATTCGTAATAAGTTCGTTAAGACACATCAGTGAATTTAATTACAATACAGAAACAAATCACATTCGATATTCTGCATCTTGACTTGAAAAAATGTGCAAAATCTTTCTTATTTGCTGCTTGAAACTTCAACGTAGAATACTGATCAGTAAGAGATGGTCGACATCAGCCTTAGATCAACCCTGTTCATTCCTGAAAGAATCTGTCAGAAACATGCTTGAATACTTTTTTCAAGAATTGTTCACATTTAGACAGACTCCTGTAAGGATTCGCTCTTGATCTCACTTAAAAAACTTATAGGAATCAGCAAAAGTATTCCGTTAATTGTGGAAAAAGTTTTAGACAATATCTGATCTGAATTTCGATGCAGGATTGTAGTCAACTATTTTTACTACATCAAAGAAGAATACGAGGAGAAATTGTAATTTTAGTTCACTCTTGATATATGATAGACCGGAAATCAAATTCATACCCACAGCTTATCACAAGAAAGCTTTTCACTTGGAAAAAAGTTATAAACTTCAAAGATGTCGATTGAAATCGTTGAGAATCTGATATAGACATCGTGAAACATTTTCCGTACTCTTCGACGGTTGATCAGTGTGATGATTTAGAAAATTTTCAATTGAATATCAGCCTCTCGCTTGATTTGTTATTGATGACTGCAAATACACGTTTAGAGTCAAAATTTATAGTACATAGATCATTTGAAAAGATGTTGGAAACATTCAAGAATGAATCCTATTTAGTCCTGCCGGAATAGGCTTACTTCAGCAAATGTTTAGTGAATCTATTCTCAAATTCTAACTGCAAACTTTGACATCACAGAATGTCATTGTCTCATTATAAGATTTTCGAGTTCTTTGAACATTTCTGTAACTTGTTTGTTAGCACGTGAGTTTACTTTTAGGATGCCCAACAAGAGCATCTTGTTTATCCACGAAAATTATAAACTCTGTGCATTTGCAATATGCATAAAACAACGATAAATTTCTTGTTTGTTTCAGGATTTGTGGAAAAACCTTTATTTTTACTTTTAAAAAAAGCAGAATCAATTTTTTCCTATGAAAGGCTTTTTTTCTTGAGATATAATTGATTTTAATCCTATAAAAACATGAATGTGAATGTTACAACAATGATGACAATGTGCTTGTCTAAAGCCCTGTTCGACAAATCTTAGAATTTCGTAAGAATAGAAAACGAAAAGAAAAAGAACGAATTATTTCATGGTGATTTGTTTCGTTGGTTTCGCTCTTGTTTTTAACTAATATAATTTCCATCTAGAAACCATGGTTGACCAGATGAACGTGCTGTTAAAATATCACAGCCTGTATCTGTCACGAGAAACGTATGTTCAAACTGAGCTGAACGTTGCCCGTCTTCCGTTACAGATGTCCAATTATCATTCCAAAGGACATCGCGCCATGTTCCTGAAATGGAAGCCAATATAATGCATGACAACTCTCTCATTTATCTTACCAGCATTTATCATAGGTTCGATGGTAAATGCGTGACCTGGTTTCATAACACCAATGGCTTTATTTTCTAAAACACGAAATACAAAAGTGAAGTGTTGCTTTTTTTTCCTAATGTATTCCTACTGGCATAATGAGGTATATTTGGAACACAATGGAAAAGTCTAAACAAATAGAACAAATAAATAAAAGATAGATAAGATTAATCAATATCAATCTTACCGATGAATTCCATGTCCACAATATGAGCGTACAACTGAACAATTATTTGCCGTAGCATGCTTTTGAATTTCATTACCAACGTCACGATATTTTGTACCTGGACGAACTGCAATCAAAAACGTTGATCATCTTTTTCGTGCTTTTTTCAAAACAAGTGAGACGAAATAATCAATAATTTACTCATTTCCATAGCTTTTTCTAAACATTCGTGGGCAGTACGAACAAGATGGCGTGCTTTTTCATCAACATTACCAATAAGAAATGTTTCATTAAGATCACTATGAAACCCGTGTTTATATACACTAATATCAACTGTAAATATTTTGACGAAGAAAATAAAAACAAATTTAAATAATACTTTAGTCTGCATTTTGATACACGTACTATTTAGAATATCACCATCTTGTAATGGACGCAAATCAGGTATTCCATGGCAAATAACTTCATTAACGCTCCTAAAATAAAATCACATCGAAAATGTGCTATCATAGGGCATTAAAAGATAGTTGAAACGAACGTGCAACATGACTTAGGAAATTCATAATAATTAAGTGGTGATGGATAGCATTCGTTTTCAATGCAACACTAAATTATAGAAGTGCACTTGTATTTGAAAGTAAAAACGTGTGAAGAGAAGAAAAACTTATTGGTTTTTATATTTACTTCATGAACAATACGATCAATTTCATCTGTTGTCATACCGATTCGAAGTGATCGCGCCGCTTCATCCAAAACAATACGACCAACCTAAATTTTCAAATGACCAAATGATAATAATAATCAATTGTAGGGGAAAATCTTTGTTCTCAATAAACGAACTTTGCATGCGTCACGTAATAAATCTTGTTCATCTTCAGTTAATATTCGTATTGTGCTGCTTGATGATTTTTCTCCTTCTTCCGATTTAGATTTACCGTTTGGATGATCGGCATAATCAGGTCGTGCAATATTACTTGGCATTGATCGACGAGCAGTCTATAACAAAAATGAATATCATCATGTATTTTGTTTCACTTCGTAAATGACTCACTTGTGGATATGGTCTTAGCTTTCCAGTAAAATGATAACCTGGCCACGGATTATAATTTTGTACTATTTCATTAGTTAATGAAGCGTTGTCTAGATCATAAAATCATTTATTAAAATATAATTGTGTTCGAAAGTATCGCCTAGTCCATTCGGATCTCATTTCCCGACGACATTGAAACTTAGGGAATGAATTGCATGAGCTCATCGATGATATACCTCTCTGCAGAAGTTATCCTAGACATTATGAAATCAAATAAGTGATTTGACAAAACTAACTAGCACACCCTATCGTCATGGTGAAATAGTCGAGATGCTGAAATCTCTTTTAATCCAACGACGGGCACGACACTTTCATCTATGAAGTAGTCTATGATATCATGATGGAACATAGATGGATCTTTATTTAGCCCTATGAAAAACCGCTAGCAATGAATGAGTCTGCGTTTAGACATGTTTCAATCTAATGGCGTAATACATCTTCGAGTGTCAAAATTTAATGGTTGAAAGATTTTCGGAAAACAATAAAATTCTGTCGACTTTCTCATAACGATCGATATTGATATTGACTAGCTTGGAAATTCAATCGAAATCCCCATAAATAAAATAGGGTTTGAAAAGTTCTAGAAATACTCCTAGAAAAAATAACGTTACAACTTCAATATACAATACACAATCGTATATTTCACAATTCATCATCAAAGATTCACGTAGAACTACACACGTACGTTTTTAATAACTTATGCTTTTTGTTTTTGTTTTATAATGCTATGCTGTCATCCGAAATGATTTTCTCAGTTAAACTTCGATAAATCAACATCGTAACTCCATGTGACATGTTCTTCATTATGTCATTGTTGAAGAATTCCTTGTTCAAAAGATGGTTCCATTTGTTCGACTAACATAGATTTTAGTGTCTCGGCGATTTCTCTTCGACGATCAGGTGTATCAGTTCTGTTAACTCAATCGTTTACCTTTAAAACGTCCAAGTTAGAAGCAACAGCCATGATGCAACAGTTCCTCATTCAAGTTGAATCTACCGAAAATTCTATGATATGAACTTGGTTGAATATAGGCAAAGGACTGCTCTTCTAACAGACGCCAAAAAAGTTCCATCAAAAGGATACTAGCCGAATTTCGTGCTAGAGGAAACATAAATTAGCCAGGTATGATAATATTGCATCCTAAGTCAGAAGAATACGGCACAAGAATGCAACTCGAAAGTGGATGTATAAAATAAAGTCTACACATCCAAATGATCCGATCACCTGTTCCACATTCATTATAGCTTGAGTGACATTCGAGCTGAGAAAACCACTGACTATATGAAAGACACATTTCAAAACATTCAATCTTAGTATGAGCTGAGATCTGAGAGACATGCATTTTCTGTTAATAATATACATCAAAATAAAATGATTGACATACTCGTTTGTACATGTATTTTTTTATGTTCTGCCCAATAACGTTTAAAACAATCTTGCGAGCAAAAATATGAACCATCAATAATACCTGTAAAAGTAAAAAAGACAAGTTGAAACAAACTAACTTTAAGTTACGGAATCAATTTATATCCTTAACCTAGTTTAACACAATTTGGGCAGCGTAGTTTTGCTTTTTCTCCACAGTTCGGTGTAACACATAAATGTTCATCGACAACAGTCGTTGCCATTTATATCTACAGATATAAAATTAAATCAGTTTATTTATTTTTCTTGTCGGACTATTTCATTTCTTCAAAAACGAAAAATAATATTCGTCTGTTGTGAATCAGATTTTCTTTTAGTTTCACAACAGAAACAAACAATAAAAAAATGGCGATTTAGTTGTTCTATACATATGTCATCCTCTAGAACAAAATGAAAGTATAAAATAACGACGAAAACAAGAACAACAATCGGAAGAAAAATATCTCTTTTTTATTATTTCTGATACTATATATTAAAAATAAATGAAACTGAAAATATTCAAATCGAATTAGATGAGCTGATCAAATACAACAACGAAGTTTAAAGATCCCAGCTAAATAGGTGATGCTTAATCAGCATATCACGTACATCGGAAAGAACATCCAATTGTCTATAAGCGATGGGTAACTCAAAATTTTGTTGTAATGTAAACGAAAATTGTTGTAAAACTCGGAGATCACATTTTATTTGAACCTGAATTTAAAAGATAAAACAAAAGCACAGTCGTCAAGACACAATATTCTACAACTATTTTTCGACGTACCCAACAAGGAGAACGTAAGAATGACCATGGTAAGTACCATCTGTTAATTATATCTGTACATGAACATAAGGTTTCTAACCATAAATGAAGAACTTGCTCATTAAGACCAACACATATAAATGATCGTAATTTAACATCCATTTGAGCATGAGCTAGATTATGCGTATAATTAATGGAACGTATACAACGACATAAAAGTTCTTCGGGTGTTAAAATTCGACCATCTTCATCTAAACGGTATGTTTTGCAAAGTATAAGACGAGCATAGACACTGTCGAAATCTTTATTTATTGCATGTAATGCGGCTTCTTCAATAAATAGCCATGGATGACAGACACCACCTGGAATAGAAAGCAAAAATAAAAGTTGGAGTTTGTTTTTCATTATCTAAGAAAACCGGTGAATAGCTAAATTCAGAAAACAACTAGAAATGCAACTAATTTCAACTGCAATTCAGATTATCAGTTTTTTATAAATTCTGCTCAAATCATGTGTATTGAGAAAAGAAAAATAATTTCAAAACAAAATATTGAAGGTCATAGTTAGATTTATAGGATTTCAGTAAGCTTCTAGCGAAGGAGACAAGAGCATAGGCTGTCTATTTGTTGACTATTTTCGTAGACACCAAGTCACGTTAGATGTCATTTTCTTCCGATACCACGATGGATGCTTCTTGAAGAATGGTACAGGCGTACTGGGACACGCCGGCTGCAATCGTACCTCTCTTACGCTAGTAATAAATTGAAACTGTATAAGTCATGCTTGGGGAAATGAATGTGTTCCATGCAACTGCCACAGGAGTATTTATCCATCATGGAATTTCGTTTCCCCTTTCTCTGATCATTCATTGTCAGACTTTAATTATAAGAACTTGTCCATCAAAGACTTCACATCCGCCACCAATCCTCAAGGAAAATCAACAATTCTGATCACACTCAGTTGAAAGTGAGTAAAAATTCTAAATGTCGAGACTCATAGTTTGAGAGCTATCGGTTCGTGTTTTCCTCCATAGGAAATCGCAGAAGTTTCAATCAGTTGAGATGAAACTCTAATGATTTCCATTACTACCAATCACAGTTGTTGATCAATAGAAATTCACTGTTTTTTCTCGTCGATAGGTTTGGATATTTCTTCTTTTAATTTCTATCAATACTAGAATCCTGAGTTGTTTCAAATTTTAGAACTCGAACTTGACCTGAAACTCAGATTTAATTTTTATTCTGAAATGTTCAAATTTTGCGGGCATGGCTTCTCGATAAAAACTCAACTTGTCACGAAGGCACAGTAAAATGTGACTGTAGGATGTCCGTTGTTATGGCTTAAATCCTTAGTAAGAAAATATAGTAAAATATCAGATGCCTCTATGAAAAGTTCTCCAAAATCTGAGCCGCTGTCACATGATTCAACAGTGATAATCCTACTTTAAAGTTCAATTATTGTTGGAATTTATTTTCTTGGAAGAGAACGCAATTGAATGAGATATCCCAGTGAAACATTTCGCCTGATATTAATCGAATTATTGTGCAACAAAATCAAAATTAAAATCGATTGATGATTTTGATTATCTTTGATCATGACGTATCCATTATTTGATATTATTGATTAACCAGTATGAAGGTTTCAGATTAAACGTGATTATTTTGCAGTAAAATGAAGATTTTAAATCGATTAATAATGTTGATTTTACTGCAAAATAATCACGTTTAATCAGAAAATTTCATACTGGTTAAGTAACACTATCAAATCATGGATACGTCATGACCGACGATAATCAAAATTATCAATCAATTTTAATTTTGATTTTGTCGCACCAAAATCCGATTAAAAGGAACCAAAATTTTTCACTGGGATATATTTTCTAATTGTGTTACAGCGTGTGTCTACTATAGAAAGAAAGTACTTTAAGAGATAGAACAACAATAGTTACTAATTAGTATTTGAATCAGTATCATACAGAGTTAAACATTAAGCTTACAATATAAAAGAAGAAGAATCTTCTGTCACCATGTTCGTAAATTAGTTTCTATCATTTCGAAGAAGATAAAATGACGTACGTTTGACAGAATTCTAGAAAGCATCCTGCTCAATTTACAGATCATCTAAGCCAATAGCTTGTTGTAAGATTAATTTTACGTTGATCGTAAGAATCCAAGTACAGAACACCAGATTACACTGAGCAAAAAGAATCCATCAGTTTTCTCGCAACCGAACCCCAAGTCCGAGAGTTCGGATCGGGTTCGTGTTCTAGTACTCTAATCGAAACCAATGCCTAAGGGTGAGTCTAACTATTTACTCGTCTTCAAGGGAATATCAAACTATCGAATAATTGACAATTGTTCCCTATAGAATTCTATTTTTAACAATCCTACCGAGTACAGTTGATGTTTTTCTTAATCCATGTTCAAAAATGACTTTAATACACGTAGCTAATTTTCCTCTAACAAGATCTGAAATATAGTCATTAACATTATCATCACCAGCTAATGAATATAATTTAGATCTTTCATCAACCAATTGTACGAATTTTGCTGGAAACCATCCATGTTTTCCGTTTAATTCTCCGATCCAACAATCATCATCGTTCATAGATAGAATTTTTAAAATATCATTACGTTTAAAAGTTAATTCATTTGGATCTTGACTGGAGAAATCTAGTAGAGCTTTAGCACGTTTATATTTCTGTAATGATATATTAGCATAATACTCATGATCTTTAACATGTGATTCAATTGAATAATCGACATCGAGATTAATATTCTGTTCCGCATAACTATTAGGATCGTTATCTTTAAAATTTTTTGCTATTTTAAGTATAGCTTCACGTAAATTAACAAGTATTTCTGTTTGTATTATATTTCGTTCAACAAGTGCTTGAGAATTATTTTTTGAATTTGACGATTTTAATCTTTGAGTAGGACGCCTTTGCAAAATATGTTTGGGCAAATTTAATAATGGCATATTAGGATTGATTGTAAAACCTTCTTGAGACATTAATTGCGCTAAATATTTCTTCCTATGAGATTCAATCATTGTCGATGTAATACTAAATAGTTTCGGCAATTCTTCAAATAGTTCGAAATTTTTTTCATATTCGTCTTCAAATAATTGTGGTAATTCACATAGAAAATTAAATATCTGTGTACTATTTGTAAATTCGATCAATTTCTTTTCATACTGTTTTAACATGATTAAACCGATTTGAAATAATATTATTGAACCATAAAGAAAAAAATAATCCCACAAATGATAGAGTATTTTAACATGAAATACATTTGAGTATAGAGTTAAAAACCATTGAAAACATGTCAATGTTAAATCAATATCGAATTCTTTTAGTAAATTATGAATAGTTGGCAAATACTGTTCGATTAAACAACGAAATATACGAATGTCAACTTGTACGCCATACAATGATACGGAATAATATTGACCTGGTAGACGATCTTCTACTATCGAACACATCATCCAAAATGCATCTTCTTCTTCGAATAGTAACAAAATAGAAGCACATATAATGCCCATGCCCTGACACAGAAATATATATACATATTAAATAAATGAACTTTATCAAAAGGAAAAATAAGCCTATCCTGAATAACTACTATCTATTGATGAGAAATTTCCTCATCATTAGGCAGTCAACTTATATCCAAAGATTACTCTTCAGAATATTTAAAATAACGATTCCATTCGATGTGCATATAATGCAAACATCTTGAGCAAAATGTAGCATCTACAAATATTTTCTATATGATCAGACAAATAACTTTCTTTTCTTTATCACAAACTTGAAAATGATCGTATGATTCATTTTCATCGTTATCGTGATAGTTCAAAGATTGATCTGTAGATTCACTGGCAAAACTTTTCGGCTAGAATCGGTATTCGGCGGGCTCTACCCAAAGGTTCTTCTAAGATCGATATTATTCTTTATGCTAGTGCGTCTAATTCGTAGGACTAAATGAAACATGAGAATGAGAGAAACAATTGTTGTAGATGATCTTATTGTGCTTTGAGTGACAAAGTAGAAATTTCCTTCTAGGATCATTTGTATTTATTGATAGATCGAGAAACAAAGAACTGAATGATTCATGGAGAATACTTCATCTAACTTTTGAAAGAATAGGACTGTTTTTTTCAGATGGTATGTTAATTTTGGTATGTACTATACGATGATACTCTCAAAGATAGATCCGCTCGTCGAGATGGAATTTAAATCGTCTTGGTGAAAGAAAACATTGAAATAAACTATTAAGTTCGTTGGTTTTATTTTTATTCATTGTATATGTATATATATTTACTATGTTTCAATAGTACGTAGTCCAGACTATCATAAGCATTTAATTAGGTTAGTCAAGATTTAGTTTTATTCTTTTCATATGTGCAAGAAACAATCTATTTGAGATGAGTTTATCTAGCATATTTACTCTAAGGAGATATCTCGTAAATACGAGGGTGTATTGATTTTCGATCATGATCGTTAACATATTCTCAGACATTCTTCTGATAAAGACGAATAACTAAAATGTTGAATATCAAGAGGTGAAAAAACGAAGTATTTCTCGTGATACGTAACAAAGTCTCTATACTTCTACAAAATCTATTGAATCAATAGACTTTCTTCAGTGCCAATCCGAAGTTGATGAATGGCTCACTTAGCTTAAATGATCATGACAAGAAAGACTTTTGAACGTTGACTTACTTGACAGTAGCCAATATCTAAAACATAATAAATAATAAACTGTAAAATTTAATTGATGCTTTAATTTTAACCTGGAAACAGCCAAGCAATAGCCCTTAGAATTCTTCTTAATCTTGATATTCCTGATGCATTATTGGAGATGAAACATGCATTGGTTGGCAACGTTCTTAGGAGATCTTTTTCGATTTGTTTTGAGTAAAGTTGAGCATCGTTATTGCACTGTTTAAGCATATCTGTATAGGATATTTTTGCTTGATATTTCTTTTTCAACGATCCACTAAGACACATCCACATTTGTGTGCGTAATGACGATGGTATACCAAATGATTGTTCTAGTAATGTTTGAATCTTAGAATCTCGTCGAAATTTATCGGGATCGATTTTATCGGCGAGTTCTTGATCTTGTAAAGGTAAGTGAACAACATCAATGTTATATTTTGAATCGAGATGTGTCAACCATTTTAATTTATTTGTTTCATTTTCGACAATAGATACGATTTCATATTGTTGTTCATTTTCATTAATATCGATACGAAAACCGTATTCATCATGGATTATTTGTTCATCATTATCATTTAATAAAAATTCAGGTGATGGCACAAGAGAATTAACGAGTGCAGAAAACGGTTTACCGATAGTAAAACATGCAGGACTTTTATTGTGTTTATTAGTTTTTTGATTTTGCTCATTTGTATTTGTTTGTATTGATGGATATTGTGAAGAATATGCTAGATCATCTTTTTCACGATAATGTGAAAACACATGATCAGATGTTGATGATAACAAAGACAATTTATCATCACTAGCAAAAGAATCTAACATAATTGGCATTTGAAAGCGAAAATACTGGAAGAAATTTCATGAGATATTCTACACGTTAGCTTACTGATTGTGTGTATGCATTAATACATGAAGGCTGGCAATCATTGGCTCGACTAATGATAAACTACATAGATATTGATTGCTTGCATTCTACTGACATCTCTAGATTCTATAAATCTCTGAAATTCTACAAGAAATAAAGAACAGTCAACACACTGACACTCATCTGATGAAATTTCTAATAAAAAATCATTTCTTAATAAACAATCGCATAATTTTCAATCTGAGAATTTTCAATTAATAAAAAATTGTTGCTATTGATTGGAATAATATGTTTAATTCAATCGCAATCCTATCTACACCGAAATGGACATTTATTTTCAGTAACAGTTGAGTCGACGAAAACAATATCATAAAAAATCAGCGATGTAAATTCATCGATTGTTCTAATTCATCAATATATTACATTATATTCGATTAAATTGATTTCAATCCTGGTTTTTATCTTTGTCGTTATTTTATCGGAATAAAATAATATATTCCCTATCAGCATATCTTGAAGTATATTTCAGAGTAAAAAGTGTCGTGGCAAAAAAAATATCGACGAAAATGTTCTTGAAAATTGTTCTATTGCTTGAAATTCAATTGAAAATATATGCCATCAAAGTGCTCAGAACTTTATCACATCCTTGTATTTTCAACGTCACCACACACAATTCTTCTTCCCCAAATATCTTTTTTACGAGTGACCGATTGATTATCAAGAGCGTCTGCCACATTCAAATGTTTTCCCAATTTTGTTATTCAATGACTTGAACATCTGACAAAGCTCTAGAATGAGACGGATCCAAAATGTTAACATTTGAATTTACGCCAAGGATCGAATCAATACAGCAAATTCTTATTATCACCATAAATACCTTTTCCTTTATCGAATGTGAACTAAGCTTTGATTCAAGGCTTAAGCAAGATTTATCTTTCTGAAAGATTCACTGAATTCTAGAATGAGTTTTCTTAGAAAAAAATGTATGTGTTTTTCCAAAGTATCGTTCCTGATTTTCGTCGTCATGAATTTATTTTCATCAATCATTTATTGTTTTACAATATGCCCACTAATCGATGAGAAAAGTCGTTCAAGATTAATTATTTTACCTGTCGAACATAGTGTCACATGCATCTATTTTGTTGGCCGCCATTTTTCATTACAAAATAATTCTTTGAATATTTTTCAACGACAAACTTATCGATTAACAAATGAAAAAAGATATCAAGGAATCAATTTAAATGAACACATGAATCCTTCTTTTCTTCATTGCACATATATTTTAATAAGTAAAATTTTCGTACGACAAAAACCACAAGAGAAAAAAAAGCATTCATAACGAATTTCTCATTTCAATTTTCATGAACCCACAATAATGTTATTGATAGGTATATGGATTAATTTTACGAAAAAACCAATAAAACCCATTATGGCAAAACCGATGGCTGTTGCCATAGCAATTTTTTGAAACTCTATTTTCATAAATAAATACAATCACAATGAACGAGAAATTTAAACGACTTCTAATAAATTACCTTTTCGATCAGGTTTTGTGCATTTTTTCACCAAACGGATCGAATCTTTCATGAACTGTTGGCATGGTTCCGTGAATTGTGTCAACTGATCCATGTTTGATAAACTGAATACAGCTTTTAATCAGTAGCCTCTTGTCTAAATTATTTAACCCGTGAATATTTACTTTCTATTATGCCCATGTACGTTCGAACTGCAGATATATTAATGAAATCTAACAAACCACCATCAACCAATCAAAAAATAGTCACGTCAACTTGATGACGTTTATGTGCATTAATGAATGGATGGATATTAAAATAAAACCTAATGGCAAAACTCTCTTGTTAATGAATAAAGAACAGTTCAATTAGATTTAAACAAATTTTAACCAAGTTATGCGCATGAGTGTAATCGTAGCGATGGTGACTAGAAATCAGACAATGTGTAAATGGCAGCTTTACTCAGCTGACTTTGACGGGAAAACAACATAACATTGATTTTTATAGGATGTACATTTGTATTCTTATAAATAGATTGGATAGAGAAGATCATTTGAATAACGAACCTCGATCAAATTCAAATTCTACCTGAGATTTAGATATTATCGTAAGTTCGGACTAGTTCAAAATACATTAGTCTCAGAAGACAAACAGATGTATGCAATTTATCAAAGTTCTTGCACAAACATTAAAATATTTCATCACTTGCGGCACTAAGCAATCATTGTTTCTCTAGTGTAGCAGAATTCGAAAAAAACACTTCCCTTGTTTAAATATTAAATGATTATTGTGTTCTGCCTTTTCAAACTCATTATCGCTGAAAATAGAACTAAACAAAATATTTGAGTTTTGTAAACAAAAATATGCCGAAATTTTGCTTTCATTGCCAATGAATAAATTAAAATGCTTGAGGAAAGTTTTTAACAAACGCTTCATGCAATGGCTTTGTTATTCTTTTGCGAGTTGTGTTACCTTAACATTTATTTTTTTTCCTTTTAGAGGAGAATCGATCAAGATTTTTTTCTGTCGTGATAAAAGCGAAAAATACTGATAAATTTTTCTGAGATCTTTCTTTTCATGTACACAATATTTACACAATCACCGATGTTTCTCTGATTTAATGCGCAAATGAATTTCAATTCGAAATTACAAAAATTGTCTATATGTCAACTGTTTGAAATCGCAGGGCTTGTTTAACTTTTATCGTACTGATTCAAATCGTGTAACTTGTCGTAAATTTAACTTGCACAGATCTGACAAAAATCGATCGAGAAGTAAGTCTAAGCTTTTAAAAAATATATTAAACAGATTTTCAATCACTCTGGCATGGTGCGGTGTTCGGTCCTTTCTGATCAAGTTTCATTCTCTTTTCGAACTACTTCAATGTCCGACTGGAAAAGTAGTTTCCGTAAAAGCCTTGGCTAATCCCTCAGTAGATATTGAATAGTTATATAATATAGATATTTTGTCAAACAATGTGAACACATGTTTTTTTCATAAGTTTTAATCATCCACTAAGAAAGTGAATGTGAAAACAAACATTTTTGGATAATGTTCCATAACAACTATTGTTTCATTGTAATTCATTCACAATTTTCAGAATTTTACGTTAATTTCGACATAGAAGCCTGCATGAACTGTGGTGCAATGTTTCAACACAATAGTATAGAAAATATTTAAACTCAAAATCTATCTAATGATATTACGAACTTTCACAAAGAATAGTGTTCCACTGCAACATTCGATTAAGCAAATCTAAAGATTTTATAATGGTTAGAAGAATCTGAGATTCCATCGAATTCGATATAGGTTAAATATATATGTATATACTTTGTTCTTGGTACTTGTACGACGTAGTCAAAGAGCAAACAAAAAGTGAATTTATAGAATGACACTGAAACTCATTTCACTTTGAATACTCATATTTTTGTTTTATAAACAGTTAAGTGATTAATTTATTGATTCTCCAATTTACTAATCAGTCTTACAGAATTAATAACTGATTCATGATTCAGTTTACTGATCAGTTCATCTTTTTTATTGATCGATTAAATTCTAGCCATTAATGTCTGATCTTGTGCGCCTCTACTAGGCCATAAATGTGTTACAAATTGTCAGCATCAGACGGACGATCATCGTTTTGCTCCTCATGCTCAAGCTCTGGAATATTTTAGTGTTAGACGATTCTCATTTTTACTGAGTTGCCCATACTGCGTGATCATTTGAAAATCTACTTGTAATCAAGTACATGAGATGTGTCTGGAAAGTCCCTAAGATATACTTCTGCGCTTGAGTCTGTCACGGCATATCGAGACTTTGCAAGGTTGGATGACTCGTTCTTCTAGATTAATTCTGCAGATTTCGGATACATATCATACATCTAAATAATTCTTGTCACTTCAACTTAATACCTTTCAGAAAACATATTCTTTTACAGCTGAAAACCAATAACATGGCTAATGATGATCAATTAACTTCAACATCGTCGAGAAGAAAACGTTTTCATTCACATAAAAACCGAGTTTATACTCAAAATCAACCAGGAGGAAGAAGCCTCGTTGATGATTGTTCGAATAATGATACTTCTACGATAGGAAATAATTCACCTTCCAGATTGCCATCGCTTCTTTCAAGATCAACTTATTTTCCTGTTACGCCTGGTTAACATACTTTCAATTTTTATTTCTTTCTTTCATTCATAATACTGATTTCTGTTTTCAAAATAGAAACAATTCGCTATAGAAAATATCGTTCACAACAAAAAGAACTTTCGACAACGACAACGATTTCGAAAATTGAACGACAGACAACAAATATTAATCCGCAATCGCGTTTCCCAACTTTATGTAATACATCGAACAATCATGAACAAAAACGAGTTCCTGAGTTTCAACGACGACAAGTTTGTCATCATTTTTATTCATTTATCGATTTTATTACGATCATTGTTTTATTTTGATGTTTTTTTTCATCTTGTTTACAAGATTTATGCATTAAATCATTTAATGCGTGAATTAGAACAAGAACAATTTCGACAATTCTGCAAAGCAAATGGCATTGGTATTGGTAATTCGACGGATAATGTTGGGGATAATGAAAATTCAAGTGATCAATCACAAATTTAATATTTAGTGGACATTTCTCTTTATAAACTGGTGATTATTACAAGTCAAAATTTATTTTCCATCAAACTAGTCATTATTTGCCTTTTGATTGCATGTGATTCATCCATGCTTCTCTTTGCTCTCACGAGAAGAAACTATAACAAGTTTAAGTCGAATATATTTATTTATTTATTTTTCTTTCAGTAACGCAAATCCTTATTTACTATTATATTTATTAAATTTCCAAATAAACTAGGATTTTTTTCAATGAAAAGTAAAATCATCGCGTGCAGACTAACATATGAACATGGATTACTTAGATTCGATTGAGATTGTTAGTTGATGGTTATTAGGTATTAAATGATGAGTTTTCATTTTTATAGATACACATCCAATTTCAGACCCGAAATGAGGTACCCTTTCTGAACGACACCAATTGGATCTATTTGGCTTGTCATGCAGACCGACAGAATCCAATCCTACAGAGTAGAGTAGGGATAGGGTGTCGAAGCTGCTGTAGGATAGGGCATACAGTAAAAAAAACGTTGTACCCTCCAAAACTCTACAATACAGTCCCCTTTTATGCTCAACTATAATAAAAACTACTATTAATACAAACAAATTTCCGTTATGGACAGCTGCACGTTAATGTCTCACTTCGATTACTGTACAAATCATCAAAGGAAAACAAGAATAGCAAATAAATAAATAAAAGAACAAATGTAATTTCCTAAGATATTCTTGGAATATATGATTGTTTCAAAATCAGTTGAAACTTGTGCAAATAATTTGTATTGGCAGAACTGACGTGAGGCGAAATTTTACAATACATATTCAGTAGTTTACTGACAATCACAAAAACATGGCTACGAAAAAGATCGAAGAAAAAAATGTTGAAAATATGAATCTCAATGCTTTGTAGTACAAGATGAGAAGTAAAATTCATGAAAAAGAAAGTGATATACATAGATTTGTCGATGATTACAATAATTCATAAAAAATATAAACGAATAAGGTTCAAGCGCATGATTTTTATATAAAGGTTACTTTTAACTTTTGAAAAAATTTAAGAAACCATAGCATTTAATAAGTGTTCAATTTTAACTTCGTGCATTGTTATATCATTGTTCATTGAAAGTCTCAAGTCGCTTTTGAATGATGCCACATGAAGTTGATTTAAGGTGTGACCATGGTACTTTCCTGCGTACATACCGTGCTTAAACGTATACCGATAGGTAATGTCAAGGGAAATAGATAGAGAAAAATAGAGTACTACTAAGATTGCACTTTTTTGTTCGTAGGCATTCTTTTTATCCTTTTCAATTGTGTTAGAATGTACGTGTACGTTTACAAATGATGTATTTAAGAAAAGTATTTGCTAATCATGGGAACTTCAATGGACAATAAAATATAGAACGAACGAAAATTAATCTTGTTTCATCGGCACATCTGGAAATTTTCGACTTTTTATCTATCTAATCAAGCAAATGGACGACAAATAGTGATACTCGGTGTTTTTTTTTCAAATACGATCTTGGCTGTCAGTACATAAAAACTAAACGCGAGTAATGGATTATTTTGCCTGCCATATAAGTTATATGCAACTATATATAATGACATGTTTAAAAGGAATGTTTGTTTATTCTGCCTCGAAGAACATATGAAGTTTCAATGCTTGACACAGTTTGTCTCTTAAATTCCTTCCTTCAAAGAAGAGGAATATATATCTTTGAATAGAAGAAATTTTTCTCGTATCATATGAGCATTCACACTATCAGTGTGGATATAGTCAAACATGAGAATATCTGAATTTGTTGTGATTGCTCTTCACTAATTGCTTTCATCATCCTGATCGTAGATCTAGAGGAAATATTGGAAAAGATCGGCGTTCTATTTCCATGGAGATCCTTCTAAATTTCTTGTCGTTTAATTTTAACGTACGAATGAGCACATTTATATCCGAAACTATTGGAGTTCAGATAAACCTTTGTAGACAGTTATGTTACAGACCAATGTTCAGAGCATCGATGAGTAATACTAGTAGAACGAAAGCGAATCATTCAAGAAGTATTAAAGATCTATTCAAGTTATTTTCAAATGCTATTAAAAAATCTGGATTAGAATGTAAAACACTACGTACATGTTGTTATTAATCATGAGTTTTTTATTTGAGAACCGAAAATTTCCCCCGTATCGATGATAGTTTATTTCGTATAGTTTATTTTATTGATGAACAGTGTTGAATCGAAAGTTACCGAATGTTAGGCATACTAATGAAAATTTACAATTAAATGATTATGACGCACACTAGCTCCAGTAGTAGTGGCTATTCATTTGAATTTTGCCGATCGGTGAACTTCCTGCCGTTATTCTATTATAAATGATCATGCATAAAAAACGTTGGTGATGCTGAGAGGAGTGGTGGAGACCCATACTGAACCTGTGAACTTCAAAATCCCTTTCATTACACTTTCTATGTAACTGAATGTACTAGGAACCATTTTAGCAATGGTACATCCACAAGATGCGTAATCAAGCAGAGTTTGGTTGGTTCGAGTTCGGTTCGGTCTCTCTCTCTGATATCAATAGTCGAGCCTTCGATGATAAATTATGAAGGAAATAAAGTCAATATTCGATAATTTAATTTCAATCGAAAGCCGCTCATACGAGTGATAGGTACAACATAGCTTACTCTCTCCTCTTCTATTATCTGACTTTGTCATTAGGATAGAGAATAGACTATGTAAAAGTGATGGCATCAATAGAATAGTATCACATTTCATGTTTTGGGGATAACTATTTCATTCTTTCATATTCTTTATTCGAAATTTTTCAAAAAGGTAAATCCATGGGAAACGTACCAGTTCATACAAAGTCTTCTCGAAATCAAGTGAAAATTTCAGGGTTGGTAGAGCTCCGAAATGTGATCATCTTGGTATAAAAATATAGAGGGTTTGGCTATAGCATTGGGCCGAAAATAGAAAAATACGATTTTTTTGGATGTCACGAAAATCATGCTAAAACTGAACAATTCTGATTTTTGGCAGAACATTAACTTCTTTGTTTTTTTATCCAAATGGGACATTCTATATATATTTTGATAGCCCGAATTTAGCTCTATCGAACCATACATTAACCGAGTAGTCGAGCTTCCCAAACTTAAATTTTTAATAGTAACATAATAATTCCATTGCTAGCAAACTTTACCTCCAAATAGAAATCTCCTTCCGAATTTGGGTGAGTGGTGGTCTTATGAGTTCTTTAGAGCGTCCTTTGGCTCTATCTCGTGATATATTTAGTTTCTCATCCGCCTTTGATTTCCACTTCTTTAGAATGCCAACATTCGTACCTGCTTTTACGTATTTCTCTCGTAAAGGACGAGGTTGGTTAACTGATGAAATTGGCTCAATCGAAAAACTTGATGCATATTATCTCGAACTGTGAAAAAAGTGCGTGAAAGTGGTTTATGAAAGAATTAGGTCTATGGGCCTCGTTGGTCCTACGCCGAAGTCAATTGAAATAGTCAATGAATGTCACATGCACATCCGATATGACTGTGTAAGAGAACTAACCTTTTTATCTCAGAGTTCGGTGGCTGGTCCTGCTACCCTTCATCGCCTTGTATGGAACTTTTCAAGCGCTACAAAGACATCCGGAAAAAATACCAACTCGTGTGACTTCACACAACGCATATTCTCTTGATATTCCTATACTATAAGCAGTTATGTATATTATCGACTTAAATCGAGTTCCCAGCTAGGTTAAATTGATAACCAACCAGTCTAATTGTACAAACGTTCGATAGCGCTTTTCAAGCACTTCAAAATCGTATAGAAATAGTGAGGAAAAAATATTGGCCTTTAGCAACAATTCGAAGAATACTGGTCTCAAGACATGATTTTGCAATCTTTTTCAGTGATGCATAGTAGCGATAGAACAGAACAGATCCAATTTCAGTAAAATTAATACGATATTATGAATCAGCATAAAAATCTTAGCATATCTATGTAGATTTTGAATGTTTTCGAAAATTTTGTTGTTCTTCGTAAAAGCCGCCTGGGGACCCCTCACTAGTCAAAAAATGAGTTTCATCGAAACCCTGTTTTAGTGGTGTTCATCACGTTCACAGTGTGTAAAATGACATCTTAACTCAGCAAGACAGGTTTATAAGTAATAACAACAGGGTTTTGATGAAACTCATTTTTTGACTAATTAGGGGACACCGCAGGCGGGTTTTACAAAGAAAAGCAAAGAAGTTAATGTTCTGCCAAAAATCAGAATTGTTCAGTTTTAGCATGATTTTCGTGACATCCAAAAAAATCGTATTTTTCTATTTTCGGCCCAATGCTATAGCCAAACCCTCTATATTTCTATACCGAGATGATCACGTTTCGGAGCTCTACCAACCCTGAAATTTTCACTCGATTTCGAGAAGACTTTGTATGAACTGGTACGTTTCCCATGGATTTACCCAAACTAGTTTGTTTCACTCGCGACGATGAAATCCGATCACTGCAAGATATATGATGCAACCGATTAGTTCAACATAAACAATTTTCAAAGATAGCTGCTATCAAATTTTAGATTCTCATGATTCATTTCAATTCAACAATGAAGTTGTCGTGTGTTACAACTTTATTCTGATTGATGATATGAGCACATGTGTCCCATATCATGTTCTTCAAAGGATTTACACACGGACGATTTGTGGATCAATAGTACTAATTTATGACCCATGAAAAATTGGTTTCGGCACCACAGTTACATTAGATATTAAGTATAAGACTGTTCTACTCTGTGTGTATGAAATGTCCAGACAGTTGTAAGAAAGGAGCTACTGTTAGAATTTCTTCATATGTATGTATCATTAGTTTTTTCATTGAATATAAATAGTATGCAGATTTTTTCTGAGGGAAGTTTCAGTTGTTTTCAATTTTATGACATCTGATTGAGAAGTTTTACATAGTTCAATTCAATATCTACAGATGGTATTTCGAGATGTAGAGCCTATCAATACTGAACAGCTATTCAACCAGGAAACAAATCTTCATGATGTTCCATTTTACGAAAACTACAGATGTGAACAGTGTGAGTGAGACAGCATAATAGCGAGAGAAGAGTAATGAAGCCTTGATAAAACATATTTTTAAAAAATTCACTCTTTTTTCTTAAAGATGATTGATTTAACCGAGGAGCAACATAACATTTGATGCTTCACTAATCGTACAAGAAAATTGTACGAGTTTCTGCTAGAGTTCTTCAGGATAAAATTTTTTCATTTTTCGAATCCCGTTTACCTTATCCCGAGAAGTTTTTCAAATGTAATGAGCCGAAATTTTCGAGTTTTTCCGTGCAATTCCGTTTATGTCCGTAGAGTAAAAGGTGTGTCATTGGATAAAGTGCAGTAGTCAACTATAGTAACTGCTCACTCTTACCTTTATAAGAACAAAATCTCTTCCTTGACGTTTGAATTGTAATTAAGCTTCGTAGCTTTACGTAATAGAATTGAATGTGAATTTGTCAAAAACTCGATTCAACTCATGATTATAAATGTGAAAACCGCCGTGAACTTTATTAAGTTATAAAATGAACAATAGAAGACTCGTTTTCTAATTATACACAATCTGTACTCACAGTACCAATTATAGCTATCTGTGATATTGATGGGATAGATATGTACTACTTGTAGAAGTATGCAGAAAAATTCGGAATACTTATTTTCTGTAATCGTCCCAATCCAAAAACTCTTGAGAACACTCAATGTGCTGCGTGAAATGGAGCAAGTGAGATTTTTCCAGATTGAGGACTATTCCATACACCTCTAGATTTCTGTCTACTACTTAATTTTGAGTTGGTTAAAGTGATTGAATATTGGTTTCCTTTTTTTCCCTTCCGAACAAAATGCAAGCATCACGAGTCAAGCATCAAATCAGTTCGCTCTATTAAACATCAGACAAGAACACCACTGCGTTCGTACAACGTTTTCGTCGAATATATTATCTAAGTCGATAATCGTTTGATGATAACACAATTATTGATATGCCTTCGTTTTGAACTTTAAAAAACTGTAAATCAATTCATATCATAGAATTCTTTCCTTTTTTTATTTCCAAATTCACTTCATCGATAAGTTAAGAGACAAATCAATATAGAAAAAAAAAACATTCAAATGTGTAAATATTCGACTAAAAAATCTATTGCACTGTTTATTGTTCGCTAATTTGATCTTTACGATGTCTTGTCTATGTCATCATCATTTTTATTTTTCGAATTTCCTGTACTCCAATCGGTTGGATTAAAAAATTGTATTGTCTTCTTGTATGTCCAATAAGGTGTTAACCAAAGACTAACAATCGAAAGGCCAATAAACATATTAATTGTATACACAATTGGAAGGTTTTGTTGAATATTATGCCATTGTTGATAGATGTCGTACCACCATAAAAATTCAAGAACGGTACGAAAATGAAAAACATAAATTAACAACCACTGATTGAGTTTCCAAGCAAATGTTTTTTCAAGTTTTAATTTTAATAAACACCAACACACACATGAAAACGGTGTACTTGCTTCTAGAATAAATGCTCTTATAGCATAGTAATGACCACTATTGCAATATGCAGCAAGAAAATAACCATTAAATGCAAAAAAATGATGCATATGCAATTCTTTTGAGAATGTATGAAATTTCAAATCAAAAAAGATTAATGTTAGTTCTTCAAATATAAAGAAACCAGTTATAACAGACACAAATGTCCACGATTCATCTGTTGTTGCTAGAACGTGATCGATGGATAGTCGCTCATCGAAGAAAACAATTCTACTGGCTGAATGTATACAATTAAAGTCTTATTTCAATTTTATTGCTTAAGAACATTATTTACGCACCCCATACTGTTAAAAATCCACATACTGCTCGAGCCATTGCCAAACTCCAAAACATTTGCTCTTTTGGTTTTAATTTTCTAAATTAAAAATATGCATCGTAGAGAATATAAAATAATCAGTCGATTTCTCAAAAACAATTGATTCATTGTTAAATAAACAAGTCGAAGTTGAAATGTTTTGAGAGAAAAGTATGTTGAATTGAAATAGACCAAACATTTCATCTAATGTAGGTTAGTTCAGGTAAAATAGGTCAATTTTCATTTTTTATCTGCTTCAATTTACTATCAAGACTCTTATTCTGAATAAGTTATGATAAGTTCAAAAATAATCAAAGTTAAATTCTGTAATCATATGAAAGAAGAAGAAAAGGCACAAACAGATCTTACTCCAAAGTACTCTGTGTCCAAGAAACTAGTCTTTGTCGTAGTATTATCTACGAATTCTAAATGAAGACTTCTACTTGTTAACATTTGTTTTGTTGCCGATATGGTAATGGTTTTAGGAAAAACATTTTCGCAATATTATAGTTATAGGTTTTGTTTTCGACTCACTAGGAACTAGATTATGAGAGTAGTCCTCTGTACAATTCATATTTCTTAAGCAGTATTAGCGTAATATTATTATGTGTAGGTATTTAGTTAGATAGTAAATTCGTTTGTCGTAAATATTCTCTGTTTATCTCTGAATAGCACGATTTGTAAATGAGAATGGGGAAGACAGATCACAGAAACTTTGACTTGAAGATTACACTTAATTACTATTTTCTGCGAAAATGTATTGAAATAAATTAGCGTATCTCATCCGTTCAATAGCAATATTTTTATTACAATGTAGGGACAGCCGTAAAATCAAAAGTTGTTTTCTCAATTGTTTTATTTTCCTGTCTTATTGCATTAGCAGCTCATCATTTGGCATGATGAACATGTCTACTTCATATTTCTGTTGGTGTTGGGATAGCATCGATTCGTACGTCGTCGTATGACCCAAGATAAGTGAATTGATCATTTTCGAAAATTTAAGCGTGAACAGGAAAAAAACATGTTCAAGAATGACAATGTCTTGCTCGAGAATTTGTGTGGACAGTGCATCATATAAGATTCGTAAAACTAGTGAAGATTTAGATTCTTCAGTGAAGTTTCTACCTTGAATTCAAGCTTCTGTTAGCTGTTCGATAATTAGAAAGTTAATATTCAGTATACGTTTTCACATTAGCTTCTGATGGTCGTTGTTATTTTTCCGCTACGATATTTAAAAATATAATCTGAAAGCGGAAACTTACCGAACACCAGGTATAAAAACTTTCGAAATCCATCCCGCAATAAAGAACACCGCTAACCAACCGAAATAACTGAGAGTAATTCGAAGTATGTTGTCCTTTATCGATTGATTTGATCGTGGGATATGGATCGGTATGTTTGTTGGTACATCAAACTAATGTTCATAATTTAATATAAAACAATTTTCTCAGCAAACGAAATCGTCTTACCATATTTCTTAGTCGTTTGCAGAATGTTGCCAACTTGCAGATAAATTAAGCTATTCTCTTGTGTATACACAGCCTTTAAATATAGATAGGCAAGTAGCGTTTTGTGTTTCTTTTTCTTCGTTACTGTTATCATCGTATTATCTGCAAACACTAGTTTGATATGAGTTTAAACGAGTGTGGTACTTAGATCTTTTGTAAAAGCAGGCGGGTCATTCTCTGGCAAATAATCTATGTCAGCTTTTTTGTTTTGCCCTACAAATAGAATTATTCGGATTTATAAATCATTGGAGCATTCATTAAACACTGCTATTATTCTATAATAGAAAACTACGTATACAGATTGTTTCATTCAAACTGAAAGATATATAAATTCGATTTCACACTTGTCGAAAACGGTTGTTGACCCAGATAAATATAATTTTAATGGTTGTCTGTGTCCCTTCTGTAAAATTTTGTAAGCGAAGCCAGATAATTCTATTCATGTTCAATAAGTACATGAAATTGCAAGTGTGTATATGCAAATATTATGATGAAATATATCACATGTTGACATTCACTTATCTATATATTGAATATCGATATCGTATGCATGGAAAATAAATTCCATTCGCATTGGAAATATTTTCATGAAGAGAAAATTTAAAAGAAATTATCTCGACATTATTCTATAGAGCGAACATCAATAAATCTGCATCCTTTTGATTTGCATTTCATTGACATCATTTCTTGAAATAACCTAGAAACCAAGGTTATTATTTCAAATGCATAAAAACAAAAACCTTGAACATCATTTAGATTTATTCTTTTTATTTATTTTTTTATTGAAGAGAGTGCAAGTATGTAAATTAGTTGTTCTCATCGTCAAAAAATCTCAGATGTTAAATATTGATTCATCATGTAACCGATACGATTACCATATAGCGTTTGAACTTTATAATCGTGATTCGTTTGACTAAGGCAGTAAACTAGTACTAGAAAATGCTGCGTTGTTCTTGAAACATTGGTGATCAATCTATCGAGACACACATTTAGAAAAAGAGAAGGGTAATATATGAAGCAAGACTTTTTTTTCTTTCTTCTGTTCTTTATTGTCCTAACTTCATAACATACTACGCATTCAAATCACTGCTTCACCATTACCGTCTTTTTTTTCTTTTCTTACTATTCGCCTTTCTTTTCTTCTTTTTTTTGTACTCGCGATTCATTTTCAATCGTGTTAACAGTCATCAATGGCATTCACTTGGTCTTGCTGTTGATGAGAAAGAATAGAACTGCTTTTAAAGAGTTAGTCGCATATTGTCAACAAGATTTACTACCAAATTAGCGTCATCTAGGCTTTTTTTCTTCGTATTTTTCAATACGTGACATATGTTACATGTCAATTTGAACATATAAATAAATTCCACGTCAGCTAGGTAAGTCCTGTATTTTGTCACGCAACAGACTAATTAACAGGATTAGAAATAGTTCTGTTTCATTACAAACATCACCAACAAATGAGCAAGACAAACAATGATTAACTTACATCACATAAAAAAGACGTTCCATTCTTATGAATATTACTATTGATTGCTTTCAAATTATAAATTCATGATTAGATTATTACTTTTTTTTTAAGATTCATAATGGTATAATGTATCGATAGCCAGTGTTATTCAACTTGTGACTATGAATTTTCCCTGTGGACCATTGGATTCTATCCAATTAATTGCACTTATTCTATTCGTATTTCTTACTTTACAAAGTCTTCTAGGCATTGGTCTAGGTATAGGATTTCTTCTTGAATCTCCATTATACTCAACTGTAATTAACCTCAATTCTGCTTTCAATCGGCAAGCTTATTTTTCTATCTATGCACGTAGGTATTTAACATGGAAATAGTGATCTTATATAAATTTATTTTCTTCAATGTTTTAGCTCATATTCTTCTGATAATTGGTAGTGGCATAGTATTAATAGCAATTTTATTAGGTGTACTAGGCATACTAAGACGTCGTTGGCGTTACCTAATAGGATCTCTTGTTATACTTTCACTTTACATAGCCATACTATCAGGTGCTTGCGCATCTGGCTTTGCATATTATGATCGACTTCAACCTACACTTGCAGCGGATGTTTCACAAACATCAGCATCTATATGGTTATCCGTTCGCACAACTTATAATTGCACAGGAACAAACTGTATCACTGCATTAGAGAACGCAATGTATTCGAATAAACAACGTATTGGTATAATATCTGCTGTTTTTTTACTATTACCATGTATAACTATAGCTATCATTATGTTTCAAATGCGTCGAGATATTCTTTATTTTAAATAATAATGTGCAGACATAAAAGTTCATGAACCTACTTCACCCTCATATTCTCTATTCATCATGGTGCTTCTCTTTTCGATGCAATACGGTGCTAAATTTATATATACGTGTGAGTGTGCATAACTATTAGAGTTCAATAAAAAAAAAACGACGATGTGTTGCCTCTCTGTCGTCATCGCTCACTGAGCTAATAATTAACCGTGATATTAATTTTTTGTCGCAATATACTGATTATGCAACAGAGAGTATACAGACAAAAAACGAGAGAAAAACGTGATGTGTGACAACGAGAAATGTGCAGAGGCAAAAGTGAACTTGAACTTGAGAATCATAGAATGTATACAAATTTTATTGTTGCTTTTATTAAATTGAACGATAGTAATCTAAATAGGAAATAAGAGGATTCACTATGAAAAATTAAATCGAATTTGCACATTTTGTATATTTAAAAATATTTAAATTAATCGATTTCTATTTTGCTTTTGAAAGAGAAAACTGAATGCAATTGTTCAATCGTAATAAGATACTATAAAGTGACTATGTCAAGCGTTTCAAAAATAGTTATTTGTTTTGCTTTGTCAATATGATTATAAATTTTCAACTGAATGAAATATACATATTACATGCATATATTATCGATTGGCTACAGCGAAAAATCGATGACAACAATAGAATAGAACTATGGCATCAGTGTTTATGTCTAGACAAAGTTATTACCTTATCAATCGAATTCTTTTCGTCATCTTAAAGTCAGCACGATACAAAACAAGTCAAGTCTATCAATATTGCTTGTAAATTAACATTACCAGTATAATCACAAGCATACAATTACTTATAATAGTTAACTAGTCAACTTCGTCGTTACAATCAATCTCCTGATGATTATTGTCTATGTCAAACATCTCAAGTTTGATGATCATATACGTAAATATGGTATTTAATTATAGTGCCAGAGGCGATCACGATAAATCTATTTGAATGGGACACAGACACTTATTGAAAAACATTTAATCTCGTGTGAAAAAAATGCTTGTCGAACTCGTCTTATTCCAGTTGATATTAGCAATATATACGCATGATTATGATGATGTAATCAAGTGCTTCTTAGGCTTTTCTTTTTAACAAAACAAGATGGCAAACGAACGAATCGAACCTTCCTTTTTCATAGTTATTCTTCGAAAGATGATACAAATTGATGATAGGCTTAGTTGATGAAATAAATGTACTTGTGACGGGCAATCATTTATACAAAAAAAATTAATTCTATTCATTCCAAACGTTCATTTGAAGAATAGCTAAGCGTTCTAATGATTTATGAGCGATTAGCAATCGAATTTAGTTTAGATTTCGTATTTCGAAAATTTGAGATCGGTACAGCGATGCATAACATTTGGAATATGCAAGAAGATTGAAAATACGTTTTAAGTGTTGAACGATGCCAAAGAAAATTTTCAAAATTTTTTACTTATGCTAATACGTACAATTTATCATATTATTCTTTCTTCGAGCGTTATTGTTCCTTTATAGAAGACAATTCTGCTAAAAAAAACTTTGCTTTAACGATCAATCACTGTTCAACATTCTTCATTTTCCTTCTGAAAATAGCAATGATGAATGTCATCTAAAACTTTGTCGCGCTTAGTAAACAGACGATTGAATAGGAGAAAAAAAACTGTATAGATACTATTCAGATTAAATTCAAATTATTCAATGTGCCAATATTAGCATTAAATTCAATTCATTTAGAAAGAGTTAATATAATTCAATATAAAACTGTATTGATATTCAATCGATAATTTTCTCTTTGTATGATTAGTAAGAATGATAGATAAGTATGTAATTTATTCAGTCGATTTCTATGTTGCATCAGACAGAGAAAATAATACTTTAAAGAAGCAGCTTATTATTTATTTTGTTGCTTTGATCATCGATCATTCTTAATGATCGATCTCTATTGTTGTTATTGTTTTGGCAAATGACTATTTATCAAACAATGGTTTTTATTTTCTACAGAACATCGATTTCCCTAGAAATATATAGAAGTCTATTTCAGTTGATAGCAAACTATACCATAATTACAAATGAACAGCAGGTATTATTAATAAATGCCATTATGAAGACGATTACGTTTTCATCGTTTTGTCTCCTGCATAGAATTATTGTTATGTTGATGGTGTTACTTGCAACTTATAGTTTTAATCAAGTTCAATAGTCACAACGAGTTACTTCAACGAAGGATGTGACAAATAGAGAAAAATGTGTCTTACAGAAAAAAACCAAACAGAATGAAGAATGCTCAAATATGGTGAGTGTTGATCACCAACAAAATAGTATGGTAAGTCTTCAATAAAAGGAAACGCGCTTGAATGATTTCGAAAGGGGCATTTTTTTATTTAAAACGTTTTCTCATATTTAAACATGGTAATGCTGGTGAATATTTCAAAGTAGTTTCTGGTGTGTATTCAGCAGTTCTAATAGTTTAGATAGATTCTGTTGTATCTGCATGTGAAGTTCTTAGATTTGACGTTTTGATAATCGTATCCTGCAACCCTATCCGATACCAGGCACCCGATGTGATCTGCAGCATGGGCTTAGGTGCCGATTCGTCTGGCTGAGTCAGCTACCGGGTATGAAAAGAATTGTCCGGCTGAATGTTTAATTGAGATCATACTTGGACCCGGGCGAGACAAGTGAACCGAATATCGACATTTTAAAAAATGTTGATTTTTTCAAAGTGCTACTGATATAAAACTAAAGAGCTACAATCTGATTCGATCATAATCGAACATTAGACCGAATTCGACAAGTGTTCAAAGCAGTCGACAATGCTAATGTTTCTACTAAGAGATTTCGTTATTATTGAAAATTTATCCACAGATGCTTAAGCATGGCGTGATCAAGTAATTGAATATCTTTACAGAAAATTGAACTTTTAAAAAGGTGAACATGTATTTTCGTGACGGAAAAGTATTCATCTATGTATCAATAAGTATCATGTTGGGTGTCTAGTAGAGTAAAAAGGGGTAGACTAGCCTGGATGCCAGCTTGCCACCGATAATTATTGCCTGGGGACTGATCAAACGAAAAACTGACACTTATAATTATAACACGCGTTTCCAACTATTCTATCAGGTCTTATCAGTAGGGTGACAGTTTCAATATCATCTACCGCAACAGAAAGAATTCTCAGGGAAATGAAAGTTATTAAAACTGTCGCGAGCAACAGATTATGCCCGAAAATAGAATCAGGAATTTATCATGAACAGTAATTGAAAGAGACTGTTGCGTTTATTATGAAAAAATGATTCAGGAGGTTGCTATTCAACATCAGAACACTCGAATAATGCTGAAATAGCTGTTGTTTGCTTATTTTTCTTATTTTTGTTGTTTTACAATTTCATTTAGTACAACAATAGATACATGGTTTTTGTCTCTCTTTCTCTCTGTTTTGTTGGATGAAAAGTGGGAGACTCAATTGAACTTCAGAAAAATCATTAACTAGTGAGAATAAAATGTTTTTAACGATTGTACAACACTCCTCGAACAACCACAATTTCCAGGTTACGCTACTACTAGTGTCGACACTACGTTTCATTTCAGTTTCATCTTCAACAGACAGGCATACACTTGATAAAATCGAGCAAACTCAGAAGTACAAGAACATTGAACGAACGTGATTCATTTGATTTATTCATCTTTTTATCGCATGTGTGATTAAGTCTCTTTTTGTTAATATTTTTAGCAGAAACTTAACAGTATTCTTGCCGACATAAAGTAAAATCTTGAAATCTATACTAAAAATGAAAAGATCTCCTGTATTTTGAATCACTTCGAATTTGATTCGATTTTAGGTAGGACCCAGGTGAAAAGGATTGTACTCATGCAGTAAGTGACTATACTAGTTGGTAATACTAATCGTTGTTTTTCCAATCTTATTGAATAGAAGTTTTTCCATTGCATTAGAACTTTTCTTTCAGTGTGGGTTGAACTATTCGCCTTGAAAAATATTTCTTATTCAATAGTAAATAATTTAGATATTCGCTGTAACCATGGAGTCAGAAGTATATTAGGAAGGATAGGAAACTGATCCCGCGAGAAAATATTTCATAGAGCTTTGTTGCTGTTATGGACTGAAAAAATCTATTTTCTTTACCTTAGACTACAAGTTCATTGCATGTCTGGAGTTGTCTCAAAGTTTTTGAAAAGAGAATGAGTCCACTAAACTTCATTAGTTGTACGTTTTCTATAGCTCTGATCGTAATTCTGTGGAATAATTAAGGATAATAAATTTTATTTAAACCATTTCTCTGATTTTTTCGTGTTTTAGAACAGGAAAATTAAACTTGGCCAATTTTTCAGTGAATAGGCTCGTCTTTCTTTTCTTCAGACATCTCGTGGCTCCGCTATTAATTCACTAAGTAAATAGTTAGTTCATATTCATAATTTTGAATCTTATGTACACAAAGAGTAATACAGTTATTTGTTTGTCTACAAATAAGCTGTCGATACAGTATTAGATATGAACATGAGAAAAACAATATCGATTCGAATGAAAATGATGAACACAATGAGCTTTACAAACAGCACCTAATATTTGATTATATGAAGTGTTTTTCGTTAAGTATTTTTGTAGCTTTATATAGAAAGAGAAATAACTGAGCGATTATTGAAGACTGATTGATATGGATTAAAGTAACCGTCTAAAATTACAACAATAATGAAGGTTCTCGGTTAGGATAAATACTTGGTACAAATACTCATAAAATTAAATTTAAGGTGATTGATAATTATTTGTGGCTATTGAACGAGTTATTCAAATTAATTCAATTCTAGGACTGAATTTAATTGATTTCGATAAAAAACGTTAAAGTTGAACATAAAAAGTTGATGATTACCGAAGAAAAGTATCGCGAATGTTTTGATGGTGAATCTATCAATCATTTCTTTTCTTTTTGTTTCTTTAAAAGGAATCCATTTAACCCTGCTCATCCTAAGATTCAACTCATGAAAATGAAACCCCAACTATTCACATTCACCGACCGACTGCAATGAATTCGAGAGAAGAGTTGTGTTTGATAAACGACTTTCTTTTTCGTAAATTACATATACTTTCCCAGAAAATACCAAGTCAACATGTACATCGAAAGTTGTGCTTGCTCAATAATCGTTGACTACAGAAACTAAAAATGCTTTGAAATATATCCATAGCAATCGAAGATACTGCATGACTATAACATCATTACGGTAGTAATAACCTTCGGTAAATCTCTGAGTTCTTACTATAGTGGGCGGGAGAATAGAAGGAAAATTTGAAAGATCTACTGTCCTCCAGAACAGAACATCAGGACCGCATTGTACTGTGCTTGTCTTTAGTGCTAACTGTTTAGTCTAAATATTATGGTTGGAGTTTTTTATTTGGTAAAACGATCCTATGACAGCTATAATGCAATACGGTACGCATCCCTTTCATAGACGAGAATCGTGGTGTGGGCCAGAGTAGAGTCTATCGAGGTTCAAGAATTTCTGAATCTAAATCTGATAGACTTCAGTGAGGTCTTTCCCGGATCACTATTTGATAGTGTCCCGGTCGATTCGTCATCTAGGGGATTGAAGCGTGAAAACCAATATTTTAAAAGAGAAAAGAAACTATAGCTTAAAGATTTATCCTATGTTACAAATAGATTATTACAATATATAGTTGTTGAGCTACATCGAACTAAATTGTCGGGAATGTATCAGAAGTATGAAAATTTTTCCAAGGATATGATTTCAGAGTAAACATATTGACTACAGAATTTCATTATGATTCCGATCGGATCATTTGCATGAAAAAATTTTAAAATAAATAATCATTCGAGTTTTTTTGAGTCGATAATTTATCTCAATAAAATGCATAGATTAGACGCTTCGCAAAACAGTTCAAATGCAGTATATTTGCAGCAAAATCAAAGTATCTTACAAGAATTCTTCCTCGTAAGAAAGATGATTCATATGTACTTGATCATTGTTCGTTTACATCAGACCAAATACTTATCAATATAATGCCCAAGACAAAACCACTTGAGGATGCGAAGTGGATCTCTGTTTAACTTTTATAAAAGTAATGAACTAATCAACAATGAATATAGGAGATAAAAAAATGTTTTGAAACATTTCTCATATTTCAGATCCAAAATAAAACCAAATAAATTTTTGAAAATTTGAATCATGACGTGGTAAACGATTATCAATTTTGATAAAACTATTGCTAATCTGAATTTATTTGCCTGATCGAACTGCTCAAGTGCTTTTCAAATAGTCTAGATTGAGGTCCATTTCATATTCCTTTGAATAAAGTGTTATCGTTACATATTTTTGCATCATACATTTGATTTAATCGACAGCTGACATGCCTTCACTTCGTATCCTTACATTTTTCGATAAGTTCGATTAGTTCATGGAAGTATATTTCTTTTACGAAAAAGACATCGACAAAAACACATCAAATATTTTAGAGAGCAGTGTAAAAGTTCGTTTTTAAATTAGTCACATATTGACTCAGATCGGCGTAATCTCGATAGTTAAAAAGAATAACAATACGACAGATACGTTTCGAATTATTTATTGAACCGAAACAACATAAACAGTTCTTCGATATTCTTATTTGTCAACGATTATCGAAGATTATCAAAAATCTGTGCTTTAATCAGTCCAATGCCAGTTGATAGATGTGAAAGAGTTAAGTCTGATAGTTTTTATCCATAATACTTATACTGCTTAATACAGTTTATTGTCTAGGCAGCCATCTATGATTTTAGATGAAGAATATCATCGAATCGAAAAAATAGTTCGTTATTTCAATGTAGTACTTCAATGAAACTATGTAAATAGATCTCATCTGAATCATTTCAGATTTTTATCAATACGAGGTGGCAGGGTGGGAGTCGGGGGGGGGGATATCTTGAGAAAAACATCAATTCGTTGCTTTTTGTTTCGATCTATTAATTGAAGAAATATTCAATGAAAAAATAAATGAAATCTACAAGTCCAAAAGATCCAGTACCGAAATTTAACATTCACTAAATTAACACTTATCAGAAGATTTAAAACTAGATAAATGATAAAAATTACAATCGAGTTCTCAAAAGTTCAATAATCAGTTTTTTTAAATTATCCGAAAGATTAGTGAGTACAATTGAAAATCATCATGACATTTTTCTTTACTAAATTTACAATTCATCACGCTTGCTACCGGCATTGATTTTTTTCCGTTTTAAAAAGTAATGCGTTGTATAAATCATTAGGCTGAGAATTACTAAAATTTTCTACGGTAAGATCTAAACATTGTAGAGATTTTTATTTTCTAAAATAGAATTTGTTCGTATCAACTGATTACAATCTGATAAAGTCAACGAACAGAAATTCTTGTCGTCAATTTTGTTTTGACAACAAGGAGAAATGATTGCTCTATTACTTCAAATATAAGTTGAAGCCTATGAAGTCTGTCATTCACTTCTTATTTGCCGCTATAAAAATAAAAAAGTTTAATCACATTTAAAATAACCATTTTTAAGAAGTGCACTAAAAGAAAATATCTTTCGCCTTTTTTTGTTTTTATTTACATAGTTTCTATATTATTTTAATTAATAATCCGCAATGTAAATGTTACAATACTAAAAAGGTATAATGCATATTATATCTTTTTAATATCCATTCACTGATTGAATGTAATAAATAGATGGATTTTTATAGTGTGAGGAACTTTGAGCTTGTCTGTGCATTAATTGCGGTGATGATGCGTATTGTCTTGGCACTGGATAAATCTTTTCTACTTTCCGTACAGGTCGTGAACGTGTAGAAGCCGGTTCGACTTCAACATAGTGTAATCGTTGAATAGGTTCTAGTTGACGTGGTTTACGCTGTGTTTCTCGTTGATGTACCATTCGAGGCGGAGGATTATAATCATTAACCGATGGTTGCGCAATTGTACGTAGTGTTGCAAAACTATTATGATGAGGCGAATCAACAAAATACATTTCGGCTCTTCGTGGTGATTGATACTGAAAAGCATTGTTTGCTCGTTCTCTCTGTTGTCGTTCAATGATTCGTGTATCAGAATTGTTCTGTCGCCTTGGCATACGCGAAGTGTCACTGGCTGGCGGTGGTGGTGTTTGTGCACGCCGTTGTGAAACACGAGCTAATCGAGTCGGTGGTGAATGTTGATTTTGAACAGGCTCATGCCGACGCGTTTCATCTGAAACGCGCGCTTGTCGGTGACTTATCTCATCTGCATTTTCAACATAATAAACTGTTGCTGTACGAGCAGAACGATGATGCTGAATATCGTCTAATGGCGAGTGGTCAGTTCGCGTCATTCTTCTTTGATTAACTACGGATGGTTCATTTACTATGGTACGTGACCGTGCTGATTTCGGTTCAGTATAGAGAGGTTTTCGAACGTGACGTGGCGTTCGTTCTTCATGATGATGTGTTTCATCTACATTAGGACGATAGGTGAATTTTCCATCTTGATTCGAATATAAAAATTGTTTCCCATGACGTTTTCCTTGACGAATTTCACTTATGGCATGACGATCACATATTTCGCACAAGCCAGTGTTAGGATCAATGATATGTTTACCAAAATGGACCATTTTAGAATTAATTTTTCGTTTTCAGTCGTAAGAATGATAAGTTTACCTATATATAGATACGCTTTTTTTCTCTGCTATTTTTTTGCTTTCAATCACAAAGCATCAAATTGCATATGGTCACCATTATCGTATTACCACTTGTGTCTGTTTTTCTGTTGTGACGACAACGGGATGAAAAATCAGCCACTTATTCACTTGTTCGTGCAGCAGCAAAAAAACTTCATCGATCGTCGATTTTTTTCTCGTTCGGTTTCTCTCTCTCCCTCTCTCTGTCTTTGTCTCTGTCCGTCTCTTTTGCTTTGTTTAACCTAATTCATATCTCACGCTTTCAACATCTTGAAAAGCATAGAAAAGAAAATTCCATGGCAGAAGAAAAGCTCGTATGATCGATTTCTAGAGAATTTTTTTTGTGCGATCGATAAATAGAAAAGAGAAAAAGAAAATAATCAAAATAACGATAAAAGTGCTTTTCCGCCAGCTCAAACATTTTCTTTCAACAATTCAATGACGAATTTCTTTGGTTACTTATAAACGGTGAACTGAACAGCACCAACAACTAAGCAACAGAAAGTGTCATGTTTTAATGGGTGGTAAATAAAGAAACAGACATTGTGACATATATTCGTTCACATCGACTGATTCGAAGTTTCTTAGGTTATACACAAAGAAAACGCGGAGCCATCTCTACAAAAAACTATGAAAAAGTCTAACTTATGCTTTGTGGTAGTAATTTATATATTGAAAATACCAGAATTAAATAGATGTAACTAATGAGAAAAAATAATACGATCACTTCTCGAATATTTTTTCTCCTTAATTATTAATTTCATCAAAATTTGCGAACGGTAGACTATTGATTTTGAAAGTTATTTTGCAGCAAAATTAATTTGAATATTGTTCCTTTAGTCTCATACAATGTAATCCTAAACGTAAAATCTTCAAGTTTGCATACATCCTAAATAGGAAACAACAAATTTTGGTGAATTATTTATTTAAATGAAATCTGATCTATTTATTGTTTTGAATGAAAATAAAAAGATACGCCGACGTTTTTTTTTATGAATTTTTTGCTTTCTCTCGAAATAAAATGACAAATATTTATTTTGTTACTTATATTGTAATCTTCAATATTCAACCATAAATAAGACGATTTCAATCGATAAAAACATGCACTAATGTGAGCCTAACAGACGAAAATAGTTTCTGAAGAAGTAATAGTCATACTTTAAAGGGCAGCATTTTTGCAGTTCTTACATTCGATACAGTTGAGAACTCTTTTTGTCATCGACTATTTTCTACTGCGTATGGTCGAAGTTCTACTTAAAATGAAAAAGCATTGAACTTGGCAATTTATTCGATCGATTTGAAGAAACCGTACCAGCATGAATGTGTTCATTTTCATTTCTCAGATCTTTATTCAGACACAATGCACACTATTGATGAACCGTTAAGAACTGATCTGTTCGATAAAAAAGAAAAAATTTGAATCTTAGAAAAAAAGTCTTTTTATAGATTTATTCTTTTTAATGTGCACAACGAAAAATAAATTTCATGATATAAGTGAATGAATAGAACTAGTTTTTATCAATGCTTTGTAGTAGAATTCTATCATCAATTTTGTTGTTTCCCATGAAATATTCGTTAGTTGCCTTTGACTTCGATTCGGTAGCAAAGCAATATTCATTTGAAGAACAAACAAAGACCTTCGAAAAAGAACAAAAAAAGGTTATTTAAGAATATTTTTATACGATAACACAATAATTGAAAATACGACTATTATTGACATTTGGAAATCGGATTCTTTATAATAAATAATACGTTTCAAAATTTTTCAAACTGATACTCTCGGTATTTCTATAATACTCGAAATTATCTTATGCTTATTTTTCCTATACAAACAACATATGTGTCGAATATCGGCGCAATAGAACTTTCCAAAAAAAGGGCATGTACACATACGCAATAGTTTGTTTCTTACATGCATATACAGCAGTGGAGAATATTCGAACAAGTATTTATCAACAAAAGTCAATGAAAAATCGGCTTTTAAGATCCCGGAAAAATTAAAAACAAATTTTCTTTTGCTTTCTTTTTCTCTACCGTACACAATCAAACTAAAGGAAACAAGTGTTGGTAGATGTTAATCCACCAATTTATTTAGATAGAAGATGAAGACTGACAACAATATAGATGGCATTTCGTTGGTGTCTGATCTAAGAGAGACGTATTTATATCGGATCCTTTCAAACCATAACCAACATATATGAAGAGAAGAGTCTTTCTCTTGATTGATAGTTAGAGCAGCCAAACAAAGTTCGATTAAAGATATATTCTCATCGAATATGCGCACACACTGGACTAACATAAAAGGAATATTTTTCATTATGTTAAGTGTTTATGCGTAGGCGCGAACGCTTACATTTGTTGTTGTTATTATTATTATTATTATTATTATTATTATTAATATTAGTGAGACACACTCTATCTTTCTCCTTCTCTCACTTCTCTTTGTTTTTCATATAATCATGATTGATACCAGCAATTTCACTTCGGTAGAACGTTTTTATCCGTTGTTCTCTATATATGCATCAATACATACATGTATATGGTATGACCCATATTTTGTCGATCAAATCTATATCTCTTTTTTTGGCAAGATTATCACATACACTCGAATGTCTTTATAGTATAATTATCGGACGACAAACAGAGATATGCTCTCGTGTCCGAAGATTTTATAATAACATAACAGGCTTTGTATAGCCGGTGTCTTTTGTTCCTCGCTTGGCTTTTTTCTCCACAATAAGACAAATAGATCGTCGTCGAAACCAGTAAATATTTGGAAACAAGTTGCTAGATTATTGGTATCGTAGAAAATGCCATGATCGCTATTTCTAGTGATGCCATATCAATAGAATACAGAAATAACAAAGAAAAAAAAATAGAAATCACATCACAAATTGGGAGCATAACGTTCGCCTGTTTCCTACTCCTCCCAGTCGTTGGTTGACTGATGAGATATAGAGCGAGAAAGATAGATCATCATCATCTTCATCGTCATGACAAATCATTACCAATAACAACCTTTTTTTGTTTATCCATCGACTGCACAGCAGAACAAGAGAAAAAAGAGGGAAAGGTTTTCTATGTGGGTGTGTGTTTGGATGGAAAATGATAACGACGAATAACAAGTATATCACCAAGGCTGACTAGTATAAGACATTCCCATTTTTCTTTTTTTCCCTCTCTCTCTCTCTCTCTCTTCCTTGCTCGCGTGCTCTTACTCTCTCTTTTGCTGATCTCAACTATCATATATGTACAAACTATAGCAATAGAAGATAATCTTGTTTGCTACTGCATTTATTTTTCTTTTCTACTTGTACCAATGATGTTATTCGTTTAGACTTAGTTGCAAGCATTAAGCCAACAGTCGCGACGAGGTTTTGGTCGATTTGATCACGCATTATTCCGGAATATTTAACATGTGAAAGAATATGTTTTTGTTCGTTTGCGATGGATATAATTGATTAGCATAAACAACTATTAAGACTATCAATCGCGAAGATTTGATTGACTGTCTTTTATATTCAAATATTTTCGCATTTTCAGATAATATATTTGTTTTTTATCTTGTTTATTTTTCTTTCAATTATTTAAACGCAATGCCACAGTGGGGAGGTGGGGGTGAAATATGTCCACGTTGTCAGAAAACTGTTTATACAGCAGAAAAACTTGCTGCGTGTAGCGCTTCATGGCACAAAGGTTGTTTCAAGTGTAAAACATGTAAGTCTAGTTTTACTCAAATCTATACCTTATTTATATTTGTGTCTGTTTTTAGGCAATAGCATTTTAACGTTGGCTAATTATAAGGATTTTTCTTTAGATATTTATTGCAAGAGTAAGATAAACGAAATTAAATAAAGATACTAAATATATATTCATCGATAATACTATTTTTTTATTAGGTTGTTATCAGGATAAACTTCATCCTAATGAACGAAATCGTAAACAATTAGAATCGAAATTCAGTAGACAACCTGGTGGCGGTGCTCATTCTGCAACAGCAGCCGAAGCAGCTACAACAGCTGAACCAGCCGGAGATGACTAGATACTTTAATTGCAAAACCATAAAATGAACAAGACCAAAAAATAAATACGCAGTTTAGACATGAATAATAGCCAGATTAAAACTAAATTCTATTGCTTGATTATGTATTTACTCATATCTCTTTTCTTAATTTTGGTCAGGAACAGTTTCACTCTGTTAATGTATGTGTGTGTGTTTGCCCATTACCCTTAATTATTTACCTTATTTTCTCTCTCTCTCTCTCTCACTCTTTGACACATTTAATACATATTTACAAGAAACATTGCCATATTTCATTTGCTAGAATTTCTCTTGTACAACTCAAAACATGGAAAGACGTGAAAAAAGGAAGTCATGCTGTCTGTGCTTAAGATTATGGCGTTAATGAGAAAGATTACTCTATGTTGTTGTCGATATCTGACACTTCGCAGTGCAAGAAAAAGAACAAGGATAAATAATATTAAAAAAACTCGGAAGCATTAATGATAACTTTTTCAAAGTTTATCATGATATCTAGTCTTGTGTCTCGTATCTCTTGCAAATGATCTTGGCATTATGGAACTCATATCAGTTAGATTGATAACATTAAATTCTTCATAGTCAGTTTCGATTAGAGAAGACTGTTGAGTTGAAGCAGATGACTATAAATATGAGAGGAATTAATATATATGATACAAATACAACGAAAATCAATACTTGTCGACTCGTCGAAGGTACACTCTCCGGTCGTGGTGATTTCTTATTATCAACAGAAGGATTTCGATGCTCATGATGAGTATGCTGATGACCTTGATGATAGGCTGGATCATATTGTTGACGATACATAGAAGTATCATAGTTGGGTCCATAGTTTGCATCTGGATAATTTCCTGAATATTGTTGGTTAGTAGTTGGAGGCAAATGGGTAGGCGCTTCTATCGTTTGACCGTGTGCATTTACTGGATACTTTGTATATTCCGTATTATTATATGAATGCAATGGATACATATTAGGATCTGTGTATGTGGGATAATACGGTGGGTGTGACGGATATCCATATTGTGGATTAGCATAATACGGTGGAATATTGTAAGATGTCTGGTTAGTGTCAGGATTTATTCCGCTTGGTATAATAGACATGTTGATATGTCACAAAAATTTGTTTTATTGAATACATTAACTTATTCCATTAGTATTTATTTACATACATATGTCATTATGTACATCGACGTCTTTTTTTTATTGTGTTTTCTTTCTCTTGTATGTTTGATTTTTCTTTCTACTCTGATTTTTAGAAACACATCCTTTATTCAAGTTTACTTGGTTTTAGCATAAAAATGAAGGGAAAAATTGATTCATGCATTTTACTTCCTCTGTTTTCAGAAATAGATTGTTGTATCATCTTGGAATAAAGTCTCATAGATTTTCCTTTATAACACATTTTAGTGCAAAGAAGAAAAGAGACTTTGTCTGAAGCCAATGCTTTGAAAATACGCTAACCATTCAATTATCAAGAGTCACTTCAATCTGTTTTTTTTTATCTGAGCCTCATGATGCATACATGTATATTTAGATGAATATAAGATGACCGTAATAGATCAGTATTATAAAAGGAAACTTTTATGGATTCATTTTTATTACATAAGTGTAGACATGCGACGAAAAAATGTTTCCTAATGCCAATCACTTATTTTTAAGACTATGATAAAATGGTTTTTGGAAAAAATGACACATAAATCCAAAGTAAATATTGACTCAATCTACCAAAGAAAAACCCTATGTTGAGATATCATTCCTAAAATTTAAGATGAAAGTGAATTGCACGAAGAAAATCTCTGTTAACTAGGAAGAAAGGGAAGATTAGAATGCAACAATCATTTTCATCAGTCTAAAATTCGACTCGTATGTCTGAGTCAAAAAAAGGAAGACTTACAAATCTTTTTGCGTTGCTTTTTGTTTATTATTCAGGTTGTTTTTTTCTTAAAAATACTTGCAACCATTATTTA
Organism: Rotaria macrura; assembly: GCA_900239685.1. Classification (NCBI taxonomy): domain Eukaryota; kingdom Metazoa; phylum Rotifera; class Eurotatoria; order Philodinida; family Philodinidae; genus Rotaria; species Rotaria macrura. The sequence goes on from OENT01000276.1 coordinate 87,789, forward strand.
TTTTTGTTTCCAGAAAAAATGCCAAAGACAAATAAAGGAAATTCTGTAAGAATTTAAACTATCGTTCTTATTAGGAAATCAAACTTACAAATAAATCTCTTGATGATCTCGAACAATAAGATTGCTTAGATATTGCTCAGTAAAAAACTCAAGGCATGATAAATATCAGCGTTGCACAATTAGCTGTTCTATTGGGTCGTATAAATGAAGCAGGCTCTTATTTTCGGTTTATAGTAGGTGGTAAAACATCGTCATTTATCAAAAAACAAATTTCTCTATTCCAGTCACTATTTGTGTTCTCAATGCAATTTACTATTACTACAAGAGAGTTTAAATTGAATTTTTTTTACGACTTGGAAATCGTTGTTGCAGTCGGCAAACATTGAATCCATGAGATTGTGTTTCTCCGATCTGGGATGGGGAAAAAACGCAAATGAGCGGGTATTGCTATCGCTGTAAAGTCACGAAAAGAAAGAAGATTTATTGACCAAGATCGACCATTGTGGCCGCCAAAAGTGAGATATTACGACATTAATTTTCACCTTGATCAGTCAAATGTTCGTAAAAGCCGTTCTCTCTCCTAGAAAACGACATCGTTCTCTACCACTTCGGACACCGTTTTCCTTAGATTTCGATAGTTGTATAAGTTGGTGTATTCCACTAATCAATGTAGTAAAATAGCAGTATTGATTATTATAAAGTGACATTTTATTCTTTGTTTTCTGAATTAGATTACTAAAGTGGAGTATCGTAACAAGAATAAAATCTTTTTAAAATGTTTTCTTGATAAACAAAAAATAAAAATCACAAAGTAAATGATAGCAGAGCTTGGCATATATGGAGGTAATCTCAGAAAGAAAAATTCCTATCACTGCTCCATGTTTTTTGTTTTTGTTGAATTTCTTTTTCAGTACTCGATTGATTTGATATACTGAAAAAAAGGTTTCAAGCTAAAATCTACATAAGAAAATTTTTTTCTGAGTTCATCCTTCATGACATGCCGTGCTATTCGAGCATTGCTGATGTTGAAAAAAATATACATTTGCGAAAATCATTCATGGACGTCCTCAAACTCCGGCCATTTCGTTTTGGTTTCTCGGCCATAATGCTGATTGAAATATTGAATATCGTCATCAGTACTATGTTTACTAATGGATCTATCAAATGCATTCGATATTTCACGATGTCGTGTATCCTTCTCAATGGAGACCGCTTGTTGAAGTGAAAGAAACATTGATTTGAATTGATTTAAACGATCACGCTCAAAGTCATCTGTACGACTTAGTATTTTGAACATTTCGTCTTGATAATTTTCTTTTTTTCCTTTCATTTCGTTGATTAAAGTCGAATACTTATCTCTGCATGCTTTATTTTTAGCTTCGTATTGATTGACGCTTTCTTGTACTTTTTTCTTTTCATCGTCGGATTGACCAAAATCAGATTGAATGACACTCAAAGTCCGTTTAGCTTGGTGTAATCTGTGACTAGCACGATGAAATTCTTCTTTGCTTTCGGTGATTTTATTTAATAACTCTAACCATGGTTTGTGCACTTTTTTGAAATCTTTTTCGAAGTCTTTTACGTTTTTTGCCCGAAGAAGTGATTTTTCATATTTCGTACTCTTATAAGTGGTCATTTTACTGATAACATTTTGCTGAATATCTTTTGCGATATCTTTATTTCTTTCAGCTAGTATTTCCATAGCTTGTATTGAGTTAATCCATGCAGTTCTTGTAGTTCCGAATTCTTTCGATTGCGAAATCTTTTTCTGACTTGTTGTTGACCATTGATGTATTGCTTCAGCATAATCCTCGATAATTTTAACAAAGTTTTTATTGATTTCAATGCTTAGTTCACAAGATCTATGTCCACCTTCACATCGATCAATAGCTGATTTGTATTGATGAGGTTCACAAAAACCTTTGCCGTGCCACGGATTCGATAGGCACTTTTCAGGCGTTGTTTGATTCTGAGGTAAGATGCAATGCACTGCAAGACATATGATGACAAAATTATTTATCGTTGAAAATAAAATTGAGGATGTATGGAACCTACTGATAGCGTATGATTTGCTTGAATCGTAGGTAGAAAATCGTCGTGTGATTATTCGTTGAGACTATAAGAATGGAATCAAGATGATACACGACGATTAGAGATTGCGAACAGTGCAGAACATAGAATCGTATAAATGATTTTGTTGCTTTGAATTCATGTGTATTTCATGTTTTATATACATTCGAGGGAAGTATTGACCCGAGTGTTTTTTTCCAGTATTTTTTTCATTGGATGAAAAGAGAAGTTCGGTGAAAATTGTCATAGGTATTCTGTTTAAAAAAGGGTTCCTTTTTTCTCTCTTTCTCGCCCCGTAAAAATAATATCATTGTAGAATTACAGTCATCCTATTGACAGTGGCACTTGCTTACAGTTAGGGCATAGATTGACTCATGAAATTTATATCTCACTTTTCATCAAACTGCCGGCACATGAGCTCCTTGTGTGGTTGTTGCATAAACTTTCGTTTGTTTTTCTCTCTTATTTTTAGATGCGGAGAATTTGACTCACGATGTCCTTCATGACACATCGAAATGAAAGCTGATTCGTTATTTTATCCATAGTGCTACTCCTATGTATGAATTTTTTCTCTGAGCAATACCACTCGTTTTTAATTTACGTCATTTGATTGTTTTTTTCTATCGTTAAGAGTTATACATTATCGTCAACCCATTCAAAAGAATTAAAAACAAAATACAATTGAAAATATTCGAATTGTTATTCTTGCTAAATTTTATTATGAAAGCAAAATTTCGCAAAAGAGGAAAAATCTGACATGGCTAAATGTTGATTAAATTTTCATTCTTTTTTTTATTCATCGAGTGCTCTAATGTTTATTCTTCTTTTGCTAATATTAGGTTTTTTAACTGCAGTTATAGAGCACGAAGATAAATAGAGCAATATTTAGACGACTCCTATCAGTCAACTAACGAGCTGATGCTCGATATCTAGTATCGTTGATTCGAATCGACTTTTTATTCATTTCTTTTTCAATCGGCGCATAATTTACCTAGTTGAAAACATATCAAGTGCTTTGACGAATGATGAAAGATTCTTTTTTTAGCTGATGAAGAAATAATCAAAATTCGATCACCGAAAACAAAACTTCGTATACTTCAATAAAATGTCCGATCAGAGAATAATCGATTCGGCGATTTCGTATACATAGCAATCATTCGCATATCAACAGAGATGTTTAGTTTTGGGTTTGGGTTTTCCCGTGTATTGATATCAAACAAAAGCCAAACGAAAGATTTTTACGGTCTCAAACTGAAATTCATCTAATAAGACTTATGAATGAGTGTCGTGTTTGAATAGTAAATAGACAAACATTACACAACACATGCGAAAGAACTTATTAGTCATTGAATACACACGTTTAAAGGGTTATCAAATAGAGAAATCAGGAGTAGCCTTCATCTCATCAGTTCGACGTCAAATTGCTTTAGAAAAATAAATCATTATGACTCAAGAAAAATAGTAATTCATCTATGAGGCAAATTGTTTGCGACTTAATTCGATGGGATGAATTTTTATCGACGAAGAAAAGCGAGATTGTGTCACTATAAAAAGATTCGAATCTTCGAAAATGTTTACGACAACAATTTATGAAGATAGATAAATGCGTTTTTAATAATGCTTGCTTCAGAATTCCGTTGCTACGATTAATGTTCATTAATAAATCGGACTGGTTATTCATCGATGAATCTACTCTAGTTCCAGATGAGTTTTTGGATCTTACGTAGAATTCTGTTAAATCAGTTGTCAAAACTAGGCTCTATGTCTAATTCATACATAAGATCCAATAAAAATTATCGAAGTAGACATGCAATATGTTTGCAGGGATCTGCGTTGGATTTTCATAGATAAAAAAATCATGCAAAAATCTTAGGCTGTATTAGAAGAACTGCTCTCTCTTACATACAGAAAAGAAACAATAATCAAGAGTTCAAACCTTGGTATAGAATGCTGCGTAACTAAGTAAGCATTCATCATGAATTTTCATTTCTCTACCGGTAATAATTATGAAAATGCATATGTTAACCTTTTATAGGAAAAGTTTTTCGCCTAATATTTTGAAGAAAATCATAGTTTTCTATCTCAAGTGATGTACACAATATCATCGTTTATTACTGATGTGAGACACTTGGAATATTCGAAAACACGTTTCACAATGAGCTTCTTTTAATTCTTTAATATTTTTGCCAACAAACGATTGTGTTCGTCCATTGTTTTGAAAGTAACTCATTACTATACAATAGAGACTTGTAGCCCTACTCTACCCCATACCCTATACTAGGATAGGGTAGGCTAGGGCTAGGGTATCGTTTTGAAAAGCGTAGGGTATTGCAGGGTAAAATTTTCATTTTGTCGACCTGGTCTGTTTACACGTCCGACGTCGGACAACCTGCAATATTGAACGAGATCTTCAATTCATAGGGCAATAATGAGAAAATACGTATTGAATAATTACTTTGTGCCACGTATTAATAAACGATAACAGCTGTTCATGCCTTTTTTTTCTTTGTCGATATTGTTTTTCATATTTGTGGTCCATTTGGTACTGCTTTTCTCCTTTGCATATTATTTGTAATATTCTTTTTGTATTATTATACAGATTTGTAAAATTTAACTTCATCATTTCATAAATAAATACCGTAGTCGAGAATCACTTAACAAATTCTCAGGTAATCCTCGAAAAAAATGTTAAATCCTCAGTGAATCCCTGTGAACCCGCGTAGAAATTGCTAGGGAGTTCTAGAATTTTCGATCGTACGTAGAAAGAAAAATTCCCTGGGCATTCACGATAGGAGCCCGGCGGGATTTATGAGCAAGTGCAGGTATAAATTCGCCGTTTTCTTTCGCACCTATGACAATATAAATGAAACTCAAGTTTGAAAAGAAGTAATCATTAATTTCTAAAATTAATTTTTTTGCGAGGGATAAAAATCATTGAAACTTCTACCTAAACGCTATCACCGATAAATCATGTTATGAACATGAAATAGTATTCGACCAGCAGAACTTATCCGCTGAGACAAGGCCTGCTGAAAGGATTAAGTAGAAAATCCTTTTAAAAACATAGTAAATGTTTCTGGAAAAACGAATTTCGATTCAAAATAAATATACAAAAAATTACTGTCACAAAGTAAATAAATGGATTTTAGGGCAGATTTGAAGATATTTCTTTAGAAATCTCTTAACTCCTTTTGTAATGCCTGCCAAATTTTCTCAGAAGCTAAGGGACTTTTCAGAGGAAGTCGACTAACAAGGGAATGAAATAGGTATATGTTATAGGATACTGCCATATGCTGGGCACTCACAAGCCACTTAAACAATCACCCCCTGTACACTATCCATGGACTCCGTGTAAACTCCCTTATAAATCGACAGTGACTCCTTGTCGTTGTTCCCGAGGATTCTTTTGGAGGAATCTCCCAGGATTCAGTAAGGAGTTCTCAATTATGGTATAACGAAGTCATGCACGGTATACGATTTTTGTAATTTATAAATTTAGTAGGATGAGGCAGGGTAATAAAATTCATACTCTTGCAGGACTCTAATATAAGAGCTAATTCTATAGATTTATTACCACCATTGAATAAACTGCAGAACATAATGCTACTCGTCGGCTAGGTCACACTTTCAAGGATCGTATTTTTTCACATTCTAACGCTTATATTTCATCAATGAAACGTCAAACACTCAAATATTTTATCATAGATAGAAACAATTTAGATCTGTAACAAAGAAAAATTTTATTGATTTCTATCTATCGATGGTTGAGTTATCAAAAAAAAATGCTAAGCGTTACAAAAAATCAAAAATTGGAAACCCATGTTTAGGATTAGCAAAGAGTTTAAAATAATAGTTCATTTCTGAAGAAGTATGATTGTATCAGACAAAAAATTGTAAATACTGTCGTTTACGGAATTTCCTCTTTTTTGACATTCGGATCAGGAAAGACTTGAGCCCTTGAAATTTCCAGTCACCTGGATAAAAACCAGCCTTTACCCCTAATCTACAAATAGTGCCCAAACAAGTCTATCGTTCAATTTTTTTCAGTTTCACTCTCTCAAGTAAACGACATTCGAATTTTTGCCTAGTTTTCGGACTAAAAATAAAATACAGCAGAATACAAACGGTTTTGTTTTGTTAAAATTAGTTCAAAAACTTTCTTTCAGACGCTTTTCGTACAAAAATAGGGTCTATATCACTGACCAACAAAACATGCCAGAGCTTGCCAACATGTTTCATAATCTGCCAGTGATATACTTTTGATTTTAGATAGGGTTGTCCTTATTTTACTATGTGCAAACCTTGCAAATGCGAAGCTAACATATACGTAGTCACGTCCTAATATATTCATTCTATTTGCTATCGATTTCGATATCAATATTTTTGTTGCAATCGAGAACGAGTAGTGTTTCTGAGAGTATAGAAACTTTTCAACCATCATCATATATCTGAATGATGGGATTTTCATTTGAAATTTTGGTTCTATCAAAATACATCGAAGATTGCACTAAGTAAGAATATAATTACTATTTGACGTACAGCAATGTTTTACAAAGAAATCTGACTGTTCTACCATTGCAAGTATCGATAGAATGGTAATCGGAAATCGGAAATCGGAAAGAAGTTTGACTAAAACGCAATTGAAAGAGAAGGAGTCGATCGATTGATACGATAGCACTTCGTCATAATCTAATGAGTAGATCGATTTTTCAACATTTCATACTTCAAAACAGACACATTGATTTACGTTTACAATTTATCTAGGGCTTAAATTTAAGACCATTATCTTCTAATTGAGATTTACATATAAAACCATACGGGTGCAATCGATGACCAACGTCGAATTAACTTTTTTCCTAATTCGGTTTGACATTTTAAGCCAAAATAAGTTACTTCCAATAAGTTCTAGTGAACTCTTACTAATGACCCAATATGTGAATTTCTTTCATCAGTGGTAAGCATTCATACACAAAATCTTTATTAGATAAGTATTCATTTCGAAAGTGTTTTCAAGTCCCGATTCACAATTGACCTTGAACTTTGATATTTCTTTTGATTGTACGATTTCGTATTGCAAGAGAAAATGAAACGCATTCATGGTTTTGAAATTAAAATGTTCTATTTGATTGTCCTTTGCACTAAATTACACGATGAATGTTGCATCATCAATAAAAAAAGACGAAGCATATCGCAAGTTCGACGCTAATTTGACACCGTTTAAAAATCATTCGACTACCATTCAATGATGACTTTCATTTGAAAGACAAAACAACATGACCTTAACATGATTCGTCGGATACGGTTGTCATTTTTTTTGTATTAGAAAGGTTAATACGTCGTTGTCTTAAACCAGATTCAAAATGCTAATTGTCGATAGATAAGAAGACGGAATCACATTTTTTTAAGGCAGATTTTTTTTATCAAACATTTACCGACTATAACAAATTCAAATTATTCACTTATTCGTTTTCAAGTGTATTTTAATATTTATATTTATTTATGGCCATGAAAGAAAAATCGGGGCGTTACTCTTCCGAGTAATTCAGTTCTATTTTAGTACTCATCATAATAATATATACACATCCATGAATGAATACTGATAACTAAATACTCGTAAATTCAATAGAAGAAAAACGAGATCCTCTCTTTTTCAAGTATTTTATCCAGGCATGGTAAACCTCGTTGTGCATGCAATCAAATGTAATCCAATCGATTATTCATGTGCAATTAAAAAATTCGTTGTTATCCTAACTCGATCTTCTCTCTAAGTACCACTTGTCGAAATGAAAGAACATTGAAAAAACTTTGTCTAACCGACAAAACCACAATATTATCAATGAGACTATGAAAGAAAAAATAGAGAATATCGATAGTAATTATGTAACATCGAGGTTCTTACCATAAATAGATTTTGAGTGACGAAGCAAAGATTTTATACTTTATTAAAGATTTTAGTTTTCGATGAGATACGATACTGTTGCACGCCGATAAATAAATTTATTATCTTCATTCAAAGTTTTTTATTCTTTCTGCTTGCGAAATCGATCTATTTGATTTAATTTCTTTTAATTTACCTATCCGTGTATCAAACATCAGATTTTTCTTACAGTGTTGTCGTTCATCAGATATTCTTGCGCATCACATTCGTTTCCTATACGTCTGCAATATTTTCGCACAATCGGTTCTAGGTTCATCCATACAGCACTTAATGTTCTGATTTTTGAACAATGAATCAAATTTCTGCTTAGTCGTTACATATTCAGCGCAGATTGTAATAAATAAGATTTGGCTATGGATTAGATTTCAACATTTTACTCGTTAGTATGATGTAACGCTTTTGTGTAGATAAGACTAAATGATTAAAGTTTCTACCACTCGATGAACTTAAATTGATAGTAGGAAAGATTATTGAAGCGATACATTTTAATAATCCTTTGGAAAAAATGAAACTTAACTCCACTGATTTTTTCTTGTTGTTTTTTCAAAGTACGGGACACGTCAAATGTCTCATACAATGAATCGCATAAGTGGAATATCATTGACAAGAAATTCTCCTTGAGATTAATATCGATTTATTCTCTGATCAAACAATGCACCGGAAAATTATTTTATATTCCGTTTTTAAAACTGATCGTAAAATGGATATTAAATGACATGATCTTTATAGAATAAAATATGAATGTATCCGTTCGAAATATGTTCAATGTCCGTTGATTACAATTATTAACATATATAATTACATAACCCAAACGATGTATACATAAATGATCTTCTAATTATTTTTTAATATTCATTGAAAAGCGAAAAAAATAATTCGATTCATATTAACGTTTTAAGTTCATTCTCATATTACAATATGTATTTACTGTGTATTGATTTGTCAGACAGTTCAATTGATATTTATAGAAGAAAAAGAAATCATAATTCATTAAATCGTTATGTCATGTTGACAGAATCATTGGTGATGTATGTCTCGATCGTATCGTTTATGACACGATAGAGGACAAACGAAAGAAACTATCAAGGATATCACAATAGCTAGTATAAGCTAAGAAAAAAATGATTATTTGTAAGTAGTAGTTGTAGGATATCAACAAAAGAATGACGGTAATAACAATCTGTTACATAAATGACGTAGAAAACAAGCAAGAAAAAAGAAACCGCAGTCGTTGTGTTTTTTTTACAGCGTGTGCACAAATTTGTCCTTCTTTTCTTTTTCTTTTGATATGTATGTGTAAGTTACTCTATGCATACATTAATGTCAAACGAAAAGAAAAAGGTAAGGGAGAGTTAGAGAGAGAAGGGGAGACGCGAAATTGATGATAGACTGCTCAGACACTACAAAAAGAATTGAAAAGTTCTTGACGATCGATCATAGAAAACATAAAAGAGAAGCATAGGTTTGTATTTCACATAGCTAAATATGTTAAGAGAAACTCTTTGACGGTTGCTTTCGTCACGGAGAATTATCGACGATTGTAACCGGGTATGCCATTCATGGGCTGTTCTTTCTTTTTTGTTATTTTCGTACATACGAAGTCTTATCGATTAATCGAGCGTTCAAAATAAATATTTATATTTTTACGTCTTGAATTCAGGAAACCTACGGCGTTTTCTTCAGAAGCTTATTTTTTTGTCGAAAGAAACCTATTAGTGTTATTAGCCATCTAGGATAATCCAAACAGAGAAGAAGAGATCCTTTTGACATAGACACATTACGGTCGACTAAAGAAATAACATGAGTGAGATGAAAAGCGGAGATCATCTTCTTCAATCGAGTGACGATCACTAGTGAACAACAGAACAATTAAAATGAACTGACATATGCAGAAAGAACAGTAACATCATGTATTTTTCAATGTATCTGATTAGCGATATAAGTGTCATTGAAGACTAATCAATAATAGATATACTACTATTCGTCTTGCATCTGCTATAATAGTCATAGTAGTAAGAATATCAATTTATGTCCTGATAGGGCATCACAAACGTTAGCTTTTTTTTCTGTGAATGGCTTCTTCTTTTATTTCTCTTTACGCATCACATCTAATCGTAAATATGTGTTCATCAATCATTTTCTTCGATTGCATCAAGGTAACTGTCTTGCTATCAATCACTATTCACTTTCGAATGATAATAAAAGTATTTACATACATATATACAGTATACGGATGTGTATACACGTATGTTCGTAGATAACCTCAAACAATTAACTTAAATATTAGTCAAAATAAAAACGAGTTCTGTTGCAGCATTACAGAAATATAATAGAACTTATATAACACTATTTATTTAGAATGAAACAGACAACGAGAGCATCAAATCTCGTTATGAATAATCGATCTTCTTCTTTCTTTTATATGTTTCAACCTTTTAACAATGCAAGCAATATTTTAACTGAAAAATAAACGTTTTTCATTTATTTATTTATAGCTAATGATTGATGATTGTGTAAGTCCTTGTTTCTATGATCTATTATTGTTATTCCGTTATCATTATTGCTATTCTACTTCATTTGGTACCAGCATGGACAACATCATCCATACTGCGAAGTCAAATGTATTCGTCAAGAAATGATACGTCATCTAATAGTCGTCAACGAATCTCAGGTCAAGCAGGTAAATTACGAAATATAAGTACGTCCATTCGCGATCAATTCATATTGCCAGATAAACATGACGACATCGAAATCGAAGATAATAATGTATTATCAGTGGAAAAACAACAATCGTCTGTTGTTGTTTTAACATCGTTATCGGGTATATATGTATGGTGGCCAATATTATTCGGTGGAGATGATTCGTTTCATTTATTACTTACACAAGAAGATGTACCTCGTTTTCATGATGTTGTTGGTGATGATAAAGGAAATATTTATTTAACAGCCCCACATGAACGTACTGTCTATCGTCTACAGTATTCCGATGGTTGGTGGATATCAAACTTTTCAAATCATTCAGTTATGAATTCAATACGTAGTGAAATGCCATTATTTGCAAATATTCATTATGTATCATCAATACTTTATGTTTATGGTCATTCAGACATTCAAATAATTGATTTACTTCAACGACCACGTACACGTGGCTCTGCACCATTCATGAAACGCTTACGCGAGCTCAGTCCAAATATACGTATTAGTGGTATGATCATTGACCAATTAACATCCGATGGTTATATTATTGGTGATTCATATGGTTGGTGTACAATTATACGTTGTTCGTTAACTGTCAATGACTGTAGTTTTTTATTTAAAATTCCGTCCTCATATGATAATCGTCCGTATCCATGTACAGCAACAATTGATTTTTCAATGAAAATTATGTATTTAAGTTTAGAAGAAAAAATTCTTTCTGTGCATCTCAATGAACAAACGAATTTCGATCGTCGACAAATTTTAACAGAAAAACATGGGCCACGTTCGACATTAGGTTATGATGATATTGCTACATATAATAGTGTTATTTTATATACTGATGTTCTTAGACCAATTTTACATATTTGTACATTAATGAATTCGAATCCTTGTCTCAACGTCTCACTTACACTCCCTACACCACAAAAATCAATATTACCACTTCGTCTGAGTATAATTCAAGTATCAAATCTTCGGCCACCAATATCCGATGATGAAGATGATGCTGAATTGAATATCAATGAATCGACAACAATTCGATCACCAACAGCTTCATTAATTTCAGGTGCAATTAACGAATCAACACATGCTACAAACGATACTTCAGCAAATCCTTATGAATATAGAGAAGCAAATCTAGCCAGCATTTGGATGTTAATACTTGGCATTTTCATTGGTCTAGTTCTTGCTGGTTTATCATTTTTAATTTATTATATCATATGGAATAGAAGTCGCTCGAAAATCAACAAAAAATTTTCAATAACAGATTCTAAGTCTTCCTCAATAAAAACGACTATGTCAGGATGTACACCACTTCTTAAGTTTAATCGATCAAATGAAAATAACTCAAAAATCGAACCAAAAACACCGGACTCTATAGATTTATCATCGAGCTCATCTATCAATGAATCAAATGAAGAGGGTTCGAGTGAAGTAACGACATTTACAAGTAGTTCATCGAGTTATCATCCAGAAACAGTTCTTTAGTTTTGTTTTCTTCATTACTTGATTTTTATTTTTTTATTGTCTCTACTTAAATACACATACTTATACATTCAAATGTTTCAGCAAACTTTATAAAATAAAAACAATACGCAATAACCGTCAAATCAAGGATTCAATGATGATTAAAATCACAAAATAAAAATCATTACGATGGTTACAATAACATTATATTCTTATGTCAAATACATATGAATTAGTATCCAATAGTCTATGTTAAATCGAGACGGATTACAACCTTTTCTCTTAGATTGTGCATTTAACTGTATTCATGGGAAGCATGAAAAACTGCCTTAATTTGATTATATTAGGTCAGAAACATTTCAAAAATCATCTTGTCGGTTTTGCGATACTGTCCTACTTAATGTAGGGAGGACGGGGCATGATACTTGGATTCATTTTTTCATTGTTGCAGGAGAGAAGCATCCGCTTTCATGAATCCCTGCTCGTTCCCTGGATAAAATGTCAGTTGTTTTGGAACATGAACTGAAAGAAGTATTGCAGTATTACGGGCGATTGGAAAGTTTTGGCACAACATGTTTGCTCATTTTTGGCCCACTCGAAAATATTTCAGACAAGTCGAAATCTATGGGTCAGAAGCAGAATTTTGAGCTCTTTCAGAATGTGAGTTTAGAAATTTTGTGTCGCCTTTTGTTCGAGAGTAGTGAAGAAATCTTTGAAAGACCTGAAAAATTGGTTTGGACGGAAAATTTTTTCGCAGTTTTTTATATTTTAACTATTGCAATTCGAAACTAAAGGTTGGAACCTTTATGATTCTATCAGTTAGTAGAGAAAAATTTGCCTTACAGAATGTACTATTGGAGTTTTGTTTGTTTGTTAGGCAAGATATCTGAATTTTCGTTTTTCCTACACCTTCATTTTTTAGAAATTGACTTTTGACCACAAGGTGTTTTTCACCAGAAGGAGTTCCTAACAAAAAACATATAACTTCAGTTGTGTAAAAGTTACAACTTAATTCAATATCACATATTGTAGATAGGTGTCCGCTCTACAAAACTATCGTATCCCATAACGTTTAGCATCTTCAAAAATGGTAAATATGCGTTAGAAAAAGGTTGTTTTATGCATCTTCCAAATTAATTTTTAAGGCTTTTCAAAGATTTCTTCATTGCTCTAGAGCAAAAAATAGCTATAAAAATCCTAAACTCATATTCAGAAACAGGACAAAATTCTGGTTCTAACTTATACATTTGATTCGTTTGAAATACTTTCAAGTATGCCAAAATAAATAAACATTGTGTCCAGAAACTTCGGCTCACAAGTTCCTTCCGCCAGAAGTAATTTTTCAGGTCTTTCAAAGATTCCTTCACTACTCTCTAACAAAAGTCGACACAAAATTTCTAAACTCACATTGTGAAAGAACTCAAAATTCTGCTTCTAACCCATAGATTTCGACTTGTCTGAAATATTTTTGAGTGGGCAAAAATGAGCAAACATGTTGTGCCAAAACTTTCCAATTGCCCGTTACACGGCAAAGATTTATGTCTCTCCTTCACTGTCGTTAAAAATGATAACTAGCCTCCGAACCATTTACACGCCATAATAGTTAAAAATAGTGGGTATGGTTTTGACTATGAATCTGAACGTGAGTAGGTGTCGGTGTCACTTCTTCGATTATCAACAGTTCACAGTCATCAAAAGGCAAACGTACACATCTGCAACTACAACCCATCTTCAACCACATTCCCATTTTCAAAGACAAGCTAATAACAGGTCAAATGCGTTGATGCTCGTTCGTCACAGATATATGTTTATTGTGTAGTATGTTTTCAACATTTCACGTCAATTCGAAGTAAACTATGATGATAAATGGGATGTGAGACGAATCGAATAGAACTATAATCATATGATAAGTAACTACAGTTACTAAGTATTTCACATTTCTTCAATCACACATAGATTATATGATTTCGGTTTTTGTGGATTTTATGCAGAAAATAATCATTCTGTGATAAAGAAAACTGGTCGATGCCAGATTACTCACATCGTTGTCATACTTGAGTGTTTTGCTCACATGATTTTAGAGCAACTCCCAGAACATGAATTATTTGATTGAATTATGTAGTTTGGATCTTATTTCATTTCGTCTCGATCCAAACATTGAACCAAAGTTTTGGAAAAAAGCAGTAGAAGAGATTTTTGTGCCGGAGGACTGATTTTAGATAAAATTTATTGATGAACACTATTTATCGAACTAGTGAAATCATTTTACTTTTATGCTTGACAAATTGTTTCCATGTCAACTGAAATATTTTTCAATTGAAATATTTCACGACTCTACCCAAAGTGTTTTAAATTTTGATGAAGCTTTTTCGTGACGTTTCTTTGCTGGATTACTCTGGGCTTCATGTCTAAGGTGTTTGGATATTTTAATTGTCTAACTCTTGTTTTGGCTTCAATACGCAGCTCAATATAGTACTGATATGTATAGTTTTCAACAGACTCTTGTTACGTTTTGCAAATCGATTTTTATTATTCGTTGTAATCAATTTATGTTTACCAAGAAACCATGACGAATCTTTTATATCTAGAGCTGTTTTCATTATTATTCAACTAACTATTGCTTAGCCATAAGCTTGTAACAAGCTTTTTCATCTTTTTCAGATAAGATATCTAATAAAAGTAAAGGATTCGATTAAAAAACATTTTTCGTGTGATACATTTATTTGAATGACCGCCAATATACCATTGGTTTCTTTCAGTACTGCTTTAAATCAGTTAAAACCATGCTGAAGCACACCGAAGATTATTTTTCTATTGTGCAGTATAAATAATGAGAGGTTTTTTGATCGAATAACATGAATGAATCACTTCTCAAACTAATTTTCGTCTGAGAAATTTCTTTGTGATCTCGCTTGGCTACTACATCAATTTCCGTTTTTATTTCAAAGTTTAAATAATCTAGTAATGATGAATATACTATTTTTTAGAAAAAATCTCCCATCAGATTTTGATTCTTAAAATGACTGAACGAAAATGAATTATCGACACGGCTGATATCGACTGTTTGTAGCAAGGGTCCAACCAGGCCTGCTTGTCTGCCTGCCTGTGACAAGCATAGGCCATGCTTTTTAGGCCTGGCCTGTCATAGGCAGGCCGCTTAAAAACGCCAGGTCGCCTGGCCTGTCTATGTCCTTTATATAGATCGTTTTCTTCTCGATAGAAATCTTTTTAACAAATTGGAAGCAGTACTAGCAATTAGGAGAAGTATAGAATCATGTTCTGTGTTCATTATGATGGACAGAAATGATGACTAATGTCCATCTTATATCGCATAGTTCATTATTTGTATCTATTCATTTTTTATGTTCTCATATATCTATATTCTTTTAGTCTTGATTGCTGTTAAAATCTTTCTTATCGATTCTTGTTTTGATATTTATTATTGATTGTTGAAGGCTTTTGCATTTTTTTTAAACATAAATGTTAGCATTTAATTTTGTTTCTTCGAGAAATGGCTGATATTGATCTTCCATCTCTAGTACTGATTCCCCATATCGTTCACTAGTAAAACAAAATACATGTTTCTATTCTATCATCGGAAGAGTCAGAGCAGTGCATGTGTGTGACTCTCTCCACCGAAATATTCGAAAAATTGTCTTGCCTTCTATTTCAAAAAATGAAATTTATACTACCTGAAACATGATTTTATAAGGTACCCTCAGTATTGCAGATGTCAAACTCGAAAATCCAGAATCTAAATCTCAATATTCTGTAAAACTCCGAGAAGTCATTAAAAAACCTAAAAAAAGCTTCAAAAAACTCGAAAAAATCTCAAGAAACTCCCAAATACTTCGAAAAATCCAGAGACAGCTTAAATCGCCAAGACTTCTCAAAAATTAAGAAAAAATCTCGAAAAACTGTCAAAATTCAGAAGACCTGACAATACTAGCTACTTCTTCAGAAAATTTTTGGAAAGTAGGATATTACAGGTTATTCTCACCACCAATTTTTGGTTGCTCCCGACACCTCTGGTAATGTTATTGGTACGAAATAAAAATAGACAGACCTACCCAGGCAGGCCGAAGAAAATGCCAGACAGGCAGGCCGGGCCGAAAAAATAAGTCGGCAGGCACAGGCAGGTATGAAATACGAAGGCCTTCAAAACAGCAGCCTGGTTGGACCTCTGACTTGTAGTCTTATGATTTTAAGAAATAAGCCAATAATTTATTTGATACGCACAATAATTTCTTTATTTTGTCTACTTATACCCTTTGGGTTGTCTCTGAATGAGATCGAGCTGTTTCTGAGTAAAGTATGAATATGATCTATTGCAATTGTCTCACAAACGATCGAATGGTTATACTGATAAATAACTAACGATTTTTAAATACACAAAATAGAAGAGTCATTCTTTATGTTAAAAAAATCTCGATCAATTACTTATGCCGAATTACATTTATTTCTATAGAACCACAAGACTAACGAAAGCTCACACGCTAATTACACCTATAAAACCTTTGACTACCGTCGATATATTGTCGATATTTAATATCAACGCATTATTTTAGTCATCAACCGAAACTGTGAACAATGTCAAATTAGTCACAATGACAAAATAACAAGTGACTGATAATAAATGGGACAGAACGTTTTCTTGTTTTAAGGCTTATTTGATTCAATAGAGAAGTTTTCGTTCTACAGAATTCTTTACTTTGTTTTCCAAAGACATTATCTTGCTGACGAAAAAGCACAAAAACCGATGGTCGCCAAGTCGTCGAACTATGACTGTCAGAAATCAAAGTAGTTATTAAAATATATTTTTCAATAATATTTCTGCGGAAATTCGAATTTTGTTGCAAGATATTCTGAGAATTTCTCTATCTCATGATATTTGACAAGTTTAGAAAAATCTTGTTTTTCACCAATCATTGTCATCGTTTGATTTTAATGAGGAACAAGCTGAAGATGTCCGCTATTTATTTTGAATCAGTTTGTTCAGAGTGATACTCTGTATCTTATCTTATAATAGTAAAGCATTCACAGAGCATGGCTAAGTTTTGAAAGCACAGCTGCTGACAGTAGATTCAAAATAAAATACAACAGACTATTAGCTTCAAGTTTATGGTAGCCGAACAACGTCATCAGAAGCCTTCGAAATATCTTAGAAGCATAGCACAGAAAATTTTGTTTGTATTAACACTGAATACTCTAAGTTGAGCACGAAGCTTGTTAAGCACAGGCAAACACAAATAGATAAATGTCTGAAGAAAATAATATTCCACGGTTTAGTGACAGTCAGTGCTTGCAGTTTTCGGTCGACCAGAAAAATCTTGACATCTGGATTCGAGAAAATTTCAATTCATCAATGTCTTCAATATACTTAAAAATGAATAGTCGATTATGTTCACTCAAATTCATCGACAAGGATATTTAATATACTGCTAAAAGATGCGTGTAAGAATGAATAAAAATACAATATGATTAAAGCTTTTGTTTCAATGTGTTTTGACTTTTGACATTCAATCTACGCCCATGAAAAAGCATTTGAACATTTCTGAGATTGAATTGATTTTATAAACTTGTTTGAAAAATTCATTCTCATCATCGATTATTCATTATTGAAACTTGATTAGTCATACACAACTGTTTATTTATTTATTTGTTTCTCTCAACGAACTGCATATGTTTTAGTCACCAGCGACTTGTACATCTTTTCATTGGCTCTCAAGTATTCATGACTCATTGTTGATTGTTTGACTAGAGTAATATTCTTCTGAATCATTTCTCTAGTTTATCAGTGTACTAACAGATACAGTTCAGTTATCAGGTTTCTATTTCATTTATATAGGTTAACAACAAATAAACGCTAAAAAAACGATGTCGAATCCATATCATTTTCTAGCTGTACCACCTAAAAAAGCATTCGATGTAACATTATCGACACCGATTAAAAATTTTATTAAAGCAACTTTTGGCGATAAAGAAGATTATTCAGCATCGATCGATGGGTTCAATGCACTACGAGCTGAAGCATTACTTCGCAGTAATTACAGAGATGATTGTTCAAAATTAATCCGGTAGAATAAAGGGTGATTTAATCTGTTGAAATTAGACTGTTTGTTTTCTGATTGCTTAGATATTATGATCAACTGCATGCCATTGAATATAAATTGCCAATAACAGAAAATCAGATTCGTATCTATTTTAAATGGCAAGATGCATTAGTTAGTGGTGGAGGATTATTTGGTGGTAAACAAAAAACGAATGGTTCATGGAAATTAGCATTTGAAAAAGCATGTGTACTATTTAACATTGGTCATGCTTACGGTGAATTGGCATTAGCACAAAATTTATCTATCGATGAACAAATGAGAGCAGCATTGAAATATTTTCAACTATCGTCAGGAGTGTTTTCATTTTTAAAAGATTACGTCAATGCTAATTCATTGTCAGATTTATCAGTGGATTTCGAACCAGCTGTTTTAGCAAGTATTTCATGGTTAATGTTAGGTCAAGCAGCTGAACTTATACATTTGAAATCATCGAGTTTTAAAGGTTCTATTGCCTTTTTCTTTGTCTAGAATCGTTTTCTATTCTATTCTATGTAGATGACCTTGCTGCTAAAGTTGCTGCTCATGCAGCTGATTGTTACAGAGAAGCTTATACATCGGCAAAAACAGAAAGTGCAAAAAAAATTATACCAGACGTAAGTTGAACATCTAGGATGAGACATGGGCGTTTACTCATAGTTCTTGCAATTAGTATATGAAATTGCTGTAATACAGAAACAAACAGTAGTTGTGTATGATATACACGGACATAAATAAATCAACGTGTTGAGGATGCATATGAATGCGTTAAACTTTATAGAATGAATGTAAATCTTCTATGTACAGTTTATACAACAGGGATGTATTTTTGAAAGAGAACTTCTGATTTGGCGATTTTTTACTTTTGAAAGACAGTAGCATTCTGCTATTACACCTGTTCTGTTTCGATTTCTAAGGCTTCAAGAATTCACGATTGTTTGCAAAAAAAACAATGAATTAAAGAAGTTAGTTAACATTTAGTTACCTTCATGCCAGACAGAATACTTATGTCCATGAAAAAAATGACCGATTAACAGTCGATCAATCAGATGATCATTTAAGAAACTAATATTCTGAATTTGTTTTCAGTAGACTTGAGAATTTTCATAAGAATCATTAAACAAGAAATAGTCGCTTGATATACAACTTCTATCAAGACATATTTTCAGCTTGCCAACAAGTTCTTATCAAGCGAAGTGAAAAAAATCAGATTCACTGTTTCCGAATACGATGACTTTGTTTTGATTTGGATATTATCTTAAAATTTCCGAAATGTTAAATCTCATTACATGGATGTTAGTTACAGTATTTCAAGACTATTGGCAAGCAGTGATTAGATTGTTTTATATAGAAAAGCAAACACTGTTCATAGATTCAAAATTGCGAATGACAAGTGTATCACTACTTTTCATCATGATATGAATTCCATTAGTTGAAATCGCAGACATCGGTTACAATCGTGTATCTCACGAATGAAACTAACGAACGATGTAGATCAGATTTGTAGATCGCAAGGGATATGTAATTGAAATTCTGGAATCTTTACCAAGAAATCCAATCTAATTGTTGATGATCACTATTCTATGCTCGTTAGTCTTCTTCTTATTCATTCTGTGAAGGTCGCCGATCGCTAATAGCATCCGTTCTCAAAGTTATGTAAATAGGAGGCGACAATCGATTTCTATTTATTGAATAGAAATTCTCAAATATGTGAATATATGTATTTCTTCGTTGAAAGATAAATCGAATATTATTCTCATGCAACTGTCCATGAAGTTTGAAGCATAGAAATTAGATGAAAAAACCTTATAATTGATCACTTGATTTTGCCTTTCTATTGACCGACTTCTACAATTCGACAAGTATTTGAATTCTAAATTCTTTATATGTTTCTATTGAATGATTGGGAGGTTTTTACTTTCGATGTTCGAATCATCGATGAACATCGAAAGATTACCTCTCTTCTTTTTATGAAAATTAGCATGCATCACATTGACATCTTTAAGAAAGTCTCTAGATCACCCCTTTCGCCATCCGCATAGAAAGATATTGATTGAAGATCATTGTTTACACGTAATACTCGATCTAGATCATCCTGCTTGTTCAATTTCATAGACAGATTTAAAAAGAACTTTGCTACTTTCACTGTCGAAATGTATACATGTTCATACAGAAATCAATGTTTTATACTTTTTAGAATTTTGCCAATACAATGTATGTTAAATATTTATTATTTCAATCTAAAACAGAATATCATGCTGGTAAACAAGCACAAGCTGATAGAAAATATGGTCTTGCACTGGTTCGATTTAATGTAAGTTAAAAAGATTTTAGAAAACGAATTCTTTTAAATCAAACTGTCCATTTAGCGTGCAAAAGAACATGCCGATCAAGCCGTAACAAAAAATACAATATCGTCATTTACGCCATTACTTCGTGCTAATCAAGATGAAATAACAAAATCAGCTGCCGCAGCTCGTAAAGATAATGATTTTGTTTACCTTGAACGGTTGCCAGATCAAAAATCACTTGAAATTATTTTGGCTCAACCGGTGGCTAAACCATTACCAGTTACATTTCCAATAACACCGGACTTTCGAGGTTAGTCAGAAGATGAGTGGCGGTAGGACTTCTTTTCCGTTTGCAATTATTCCTGCATAAAAACTATCTACGGAGTGTATATTAATCATGATTGATAGCTACTGTTTTGATTAAATTTCGTGACATTCATCGAGCTGATCTTGGTGACACTATCTCGAGAATTTTTCGTCTCGATTCATTCCAGTAAGCGTGTCGACCGAAACGAAATTTCATGCTGATTATAAATATTACCTCTGAATTTCAAGGAAGTGAATATTCAACTGACTAAAGTAGCTGTTGCCATTAGGTTTTGATATCCTAAGACGGTGAATTTTGATTGTTGGCCTATATTGGAAAAATATTTGGAACAGTAAAATCGATATTTTCAAAAACAAGACTTTTTTGATTGATGCGCTAATTAATTGATAACCTAGTGTTACTAATCTTGTTCGCTAGTTCGTTCTTTTGATTATGTACATAGTAAATGCTCCAATGCAGTATTTCATTTTTATTCCGGCGACGAGTTCTCAATTCGAAAAACAAATGCTCATTTATACTGAAAACCTAAACATTGTTTCCATATTTGCTTGATTTCTAGCTCCAATGACGCTTCTAATTGTGACCTTAATATTATACTTATCATTAGCATGAAATTCCATATTGGATGACGTACTTCCTAGAATAAGTGGAACGAAAAATATTTGTTATTAGTACGTATAACGGGCGAGTATTGGTTGAAACAGAAAACGAGAGACGCTTAGCACTGCTAAGTTGAGCACGAAAATAGAATCAAGGATGTCGAGTGTGAATAAAAGGAGTATGTCAGTTGGTTAATCGAACTAGTAGAGGCATGTTTTTCGGAACTTTCATAAAGACCTAGATTAAAAGACAAATAAAAATTTGAACAGTTTAAAGATTTGGGTGCTTTCTGAGATGATTGTTATATGGATCGTAGGACATCATGGGTCCAAGAATTTTTCGATGCCAATAGGACCGACTAATAAGATTTTTTCAGATCTTAAAGTTCACTAATGTTGGATTTAACACTTGTTGATTAATATTTTGTTAGCAAATCCAAGAAGAGATTTTCAGAATTCAGCACATTAAATTTTTCCAGCAAGACCTAATGGCCATCGAGTAGACCAGATGAGTTATAGACGTTGAGTTATAGATGGCACAGTAGCAAATATGAGGGAGGCAAGTCATTTATGTTTTCACTTACGATAGGCCCGATTACGAGAATCCTCGTTCTCATGCCTTTACAAAGGCAAGAATCGCACTTTCATGCAACTCTATAACAACATTTATATCTCCGCCCTAGAGTTTTTTCATGTTTATCGTTTCGTTTCCTGGTGACAGTATATAAATTTACAAGACGAGTTTGACCTGATATATCTAACTTGTTTTAACGCGAGAATGAAGGAAGATAAAAATAACTGCCTAATAGTCCATCATTCTGCTCAATGATAATTATTGAACGATGTTTCTCTTAGATTTGTTTGCTTCACTTGTTCCAATAGCATTGAATAATGCACTGGCATCATTTAGTTCAAAACGCGCCGAAATAATGAATATTGAAGTGAATCGTTTGCGTGAAGCAACAAATGTTCTTAATGCGTAAATAAATAAAATTTCTCAACGAAAGATATTATTTTATTTTAACATTTTTCAATTTATTGATTATCTAGATTCTTAGCTTCGATCAATTTACCAGCTGCTATTGAAGATCGTGGTGGTCGAGAAATTCCACCATCACTTATTGAAAAAGCTAATGAAATAAAAAGACAAGGTGGTATTAATGCATTGGAAAAAATGATCAACGATCTACCAACATCCTTAACTCGTAATAAGGAAATTCTCGATGAGGTCTAGCTTCATGGTTTTTGTTCTGCTTCAATAAATGCATTGCATCATTTTTTAGACAGTTCGAATGTTAGATGATGAAGAGCGAGGTGATACGGAATTACGTAATCAATTTAAAGAACGTTGGACTCGAACTGTATCATCAACATTAACCGTCCCATTGCGTGGAGAAGCTAAAAAATATATGGATATTATACAAAATGCTATTAATGCTGATAAAATTGTTCAGGAAAAATATCGAATGAATCGTGATGCAATTGTTTTACTTAGTAAACAAACGGTAAAAATTAATAGAATGTAAACTCTTTTCGTTAGTGATAGGATATTTCTATTCGAGCCAATATGCTACTGATCTAGATTTGAGAGTTAAATATTGAACAACAATGAAGTTCAAAAATCAATCTTTTCGGCAATAGAACGAAATAGGCTTTCTTTGAATACTTATTGTTTCTTGACAATTACAATTGTTAGACCTCAGCTGCCTGAACTGACTAGCCGAACAGTAAAAGATCTATTGTAACATTTTGATATTCCATAGATAAACTTCATGTGTGTTGCCTTGTCTTCTTTTAAAAGACGCCGAACTTCAGGAGGAAATAGAATCTTGGAAATTTCTGGCAATCCTTCTCTAAGTTCGTAATAGAGTCTCTTTGAGATTTATTGATTGTTTTTCTAGATTTGTCGATCTTTTTAACGAAGCTGTCTAGTATAGTTTAGATAACTTTTTATCGATATTCAACTGCAGTATGTATGAAAAATTTCTCCGTAGTTTGTCATTCTATAGATATTGTTACAATAAAAAGGACTTAGTCATTGGACGCTTATTTTTACGTTTTGCTGATCTATATTTAAACGAATCAAAAAAAGCAATGTGTTTCCTGTAGGAATAAAAATAAAACTAAATACACGAGAGAAGAAGCTTTCACACATGTTTTAATGAATATATATATATATATGTTAGTTTTAGTTGAGAGAATCGTTTTTATTTTTCAGCTCAACATTTAATAATAATAAGAATTTT
The DNA here is from genome assembly GCA_900239685.1 of Rotaria macrura. Taxonomy (NCBI): domain Eukaryota; kingdom Metazoa; phylum Rotifera; class Eurotatoria; order Philodinida; family Philodinidae; genus Rotaria; species Rotaria macrura. The sequence goes on from OENT01000276.1 coordinate 111,514, forward strand.
GATAAGGTCGAGAATGCTTCTTAAGCAACGTCAAGTTCATCCAACGATAGTGGAAGCAACGAAAGTTGATTGTCATAGCCAACTATGAACATAGGTTGCTGTTTGACACACTTATGAACTAAGCTCTTTTTCTAAAAGGCGAAATTTTCCACAACGGTTTACTACATACGACGACAAAAATAGCTCAAAAAGAAACGCGTATATGTACCTGCTTGGTAACTTTATGATAAAAAATTTATCTATTTCATACTTTGACGAAAAGAAAAATGAATTTCATTGTACAGTTTGTGTGTGAATGTTTACAGAAAATTCTTTTCTCCGACCAAGAAATCCTTCGTCTGTTGGAAATATCAAGTGAGTGATGTCAAGGAAATTTTCTCTCGAACTATATAAACTATCTTAATGCTTTGAAAAACATGCGTTCGCTGATAAAAAGAATACAATCCATGAATTTTCTGTCACTAGACTACAGAATTATTGATGACAGTGTCTCTATCAAAGAGAATAATTGACTATTACAGAGATACTTGGTAACGGTTAATCTCTAGTTTTCACACTGCTGAAATGAGAACATTTTCCGGCAGGCATACTTGTCCGAATGCAACTACAATCCCTAATGTTGCATAGAAAACTTCATGAAATAGCAGGAGAATATTCGTTTGCCACACGATTCATAATCAACAACTTATTGGAGAAGAATTCATAATAGAGTAAATGTCGATTCATTAGGTAACACTTTGCAATTTGTTAGAATAGGATAAAAACTAAATGAAATAAGAAAATTCATAAGTTGAATCGAGTCTATCCGAACTGTGATGACTTCAAAGCATCTGTGGTATATAAACTATCAGTGTTTCGTACTAGATAAATATAAAAATTTTCGCATGTCGATCGTGAGCTAGTAGAAATCTTTAGAATTGTATTCAATCAAATTTAGACAATTTAAAAAAGTATTATACTATCTAATAACTGTGTTTTTTGTAGCATGAAATAGCTAATGAACTTCCATCAGCATCTGCTGTTGGTGCTTTACGTGATGCATATGTTGTACGTGAATTACATCGTTTAATGGACACTGTGGCCTCAGTTAAAGCTGAACGCGAAGTCATTGAGTCTGAATTAAAGAATACGGATTCTGATGGTGTCCGTGCTCGTTTAATTGCTGCTTTTCAACAAGGAAACCATAACGATGAAAACAGCGTTGTCGTTCATGAAATTGAATCGATTTATGCACCATTACGACAACAAGTGAATGAAAGTGTTTCGAAACAAGAACATTTGGTGGAAAATATTCGTCGAGCAAATCAACAATTTCAAAGTGAAAAACAAGGAAATGCATCATCTGAAATGCGTGAAGAAATGTTAAAAAATTTAGCTAGAGCATATGATGCCTTTCAAGAATTATTGAGTAATTTGAAGGAAGGAGCAAAGGTTTGTTAGAATTTATTCAATTAAAAAATATTTTATACAAAGCATTTTAAGAAACTTTGATTGTTGTCATTCTACTCGTCAGTTTTAGATGTAGGTATCCACTCAAGATACCTTGACCATCGATTGCATTGCAGACAAAAATATGCGAAAGTTGATTTTGAAACTTTTTCAGTTGTATTGCAGTAGACAAAAGTCTTTCCTATCTTATTATCACTAAGTGAACTTAAATTAAGCAAAATAATACGACAAGAATCGTATACGCTGCTCATCAAAGTAATATAGAGTCATTCGCAGGGCAAACAATCAGATGTTAAGATCTGATAAGATTCTGCATCTGATCTTATATGATCGTGTAAGATCCGACAAAAAATCGTACGAAAATCGTAGTCTCTGAGATCTTGCACCAGATCGTACAGTCAGATTCTTGAAAGATCTTATTAATGGGTGAGATCTTTCAAGAATCTGATTGTGTGATCTGATGCAAGATCTCAGAGACTATGAGTTTTAGTCAGATTCTTATAAGATTTCGCCCATATTCCAAGATCTTATATGTATTTCGTAAGATCTTGTGTCAGATTTTTCAACCTGGGTCGTTAGCTTTTTCTTACATAACTTCATTTTTGTTCAGTTGTTGCTGAAGAATGCCGATGATCGACGTTTACTTACGGTTTTTGTCTCTTTTAGTCTTGACACGTCTGTGTATCATGGCTACATCGTTTCTGATTGTTGGCAGTAGAACACAATTCTAAATATCAGACATTGATTCTCCCTCTGTATTCAGTTTAATATCAACGATGCGGTTAAAAATATGACTTCAAAAGAAAAAGAAACTGCAACTAGTCCAAACGTTCATATCCATCAGGTGTTGCACAGTTCGCATTCCCGTTTCTTTGTATGAAAAGTTTCAAACGAATTATTTGATGAGATTCGGACAAATGGTTTCTCTTCGAAAAATAAATCCTGATCTCAGCTTGTACTTTCTCATTCTCAGTCCATTTTCAAGCAGACCTCGTTATTCTGCTCTCTCAATTATATTTTTTCTTCTGAAATAGCTTTTATGGAATATTCCGAATTGCAATGAGAGATTTGTTGTTTGACTACAACAACACATTGTTTGTCCTATGCGGAGTTCGATGCATGAAGCTGATCAAATAGAATTGTATCACGTAACTCTTTTGACAGCTAATACCTGTCGAGTCAACATTTAGCCATGGTGACGTTGCCAATGGTGGGTTTCGATGCGACTTCATTGCTGAGTTTTGATCCTATCGAGCGTTGACTCAAAAAGAAAACGATGGTTTCATGCTGCTAGTATGATCATGATCATGTGTTAGAGTTAATCATTAAAAACACAGACATAGTCTAATTACGCAGCAATAGACATTGCCTATTTATGCTAATCATTTGAAAAGTTTCTTTACCGAGGAGAGACTCTTATCAAGTGTAGTACATCTATCGATGCCCTTACCTGATGAATACTTTTTTTCGTTTTAGTTTTATAATGATCTTACACCATTGTTGCTCAAATTTCAAAATAAAGTATCCGACTTTGTATTTGCACGTAAAACCGAAAAGGATGATTTGATGAAAGATATTCAACGAGGAATTGTTGGCGGAAATGTTCCACCACCGATGGGTATGTATATTATTCGATAAGTCGAACAAAAGAATTTCTTGGTTTTATTTTGCCTATTGTGATTTCTAGTAACATCCGCCTATCAACCAGCTGCTGCCGCACAATATCCACCACCAAGTGGCGCTCCACCATATCCTCAACCACCATCAGCACCACCTGCTGGGGGTCAAATCCCACCAACCATACCTGGTATGAATCGTATTAGGACGATGAGCACAAACGTTTTATTTCTATCGTTGATATATCTTTCTTTGCAGATGGTTCGGCATTACCTTATCCAGCCGCGTATATGCAACAATTTTTTCCTATGCCCCCTGGTTATAATCCATATAATCCATTTGTTAATACCAGTAAGTCAAACAATAGAAAATAGATTGAACAAACTTTGTCTATTTTAGTGGGTGTTGCTTATCCTATGGCTAACCCATCAACATATCCACAACAAGGTACGACAAGAATTTGAGAAATAGTAAAATTCTTCGTATGTATATTTAGGTTGGGGTGTTGATAAACCGCAATCAGGTGGTAATCAAAAGAATAAATGAACTCTATTATTATTTTGTACAATCGAATAAATATATGACTATTAATATAAAGTTTTTTTTCGATCCTTGTATCGAGCTTGTGATTCTGCGTCTTGATTGATGTACATCTCCGGTGTTCTTGTCGAGACCAACTAAACTAAATCTATCATCTATTCTGCTTGTATCTCTCTATTCTATTTGCGATTCTTGGTTTGTTACTAATAACATTTTTGACGTTCTTTATTTTTTTTGCGATTATTCTTCCTACTACTTAACTCGTCCTTTTTTCTCAATTATCTATTTCGATAAACAAAATGCAAAGGAACATTTATGACAAATGAAATGACACTTGACAAAATAAAAGGTTCTATTTTATCCTGCCAATAATATCGATTAGAATGAATATGATCAATCGGTCTAAACAATTGAAGTGGATTGAAACTAATAAAACAAAGAACATTACATTTCATACAAAAGAAACCATCAACAATCGGCTATTTTCACCAATATAAAGAGACTTTTCTCTACCGATGTTGCTTGCCAATGAAATTTTCGAGACATGAGTATTTTGTCGAGATGCAGGATTCCATTCTACTAGACTTTTATTATCATGAAAGATGCATACAAACGTGTAATGCATCATTTTGAATACTTTGACGACAATTGCTATTCGCTTTGAGATAATCTTACCACTGATGAAACCAGTAATGAATCTCGTCCTTGCTTTGCTATTGCATTTGGCATTCAGATTCAATTTCATGACGCTTGAAGTTTTATTAGTCAACCTGGTGGGCATCAGAAAAAATCTTATATAATCATACATGGTACCAATTAATAATGTAGATCAGACACATACATCCAGAGTTAAGAGCTTAATTGAAATTCTAAAACTTTCATCAAGAAAATTTTCTGATTTTTTATCATGGTTCCTCGTTTGGCGAAAATTTCGTATGTTTAATTACTTTGGGTCGCGCATTATTCGGAAAACGAACATGGTCGTGGGCTTAGAAATAGACACCCTTCAATGTTAGAAAAGTATAAAAACTTGCGTCTAATGCATGAATATAAGGTACTGAAGAAAGATAGTGTTAGTCGACTTTTTTCAGAGTATTGCGATCGTGAAAAAATACATAAAAGATAATAGTTACCGATTGCAGAAGCACTTGAACTTCTCTTGGAAGCTTCAAGACAATGAAAATATTTCAACATTGATATGTTGTTAGCCCAGAAGACGAGTATTTTCAAGAGATTGAAAATTCTGCGTCATTGCAAATACGAAGAATGACTATTTCTGAATGATAACTATGAGAAAACTATTTAAGGAAAGTAGAATTTCTTGAACCGTCAAGGCCGTTTGAATGTTTGCTAGGTTTTCAGAAAAGAATTAACTAAAAGTATGAAAATCAAGAAATCACAAGACACACCAAAAATGTGCACAAGAATAGAATTATAAAAATCGATCTAGCTTTTTCATAATCGAATTTGGTAAGCGTCTCCTTTTGTGGTTAAGCAAGTCGTTTTTTTTCTTTCGTCTAATACTTTTTGGAGTAGAAGGTGATACATGCGCACTAAAAAAGAACTGTATCAATAAAAACTGCTTAAAGTTCTCTATCCGTTGGGAATCAGTATCAAATTTTTCTCACGAGTCCAACTGAAGAAAAATACAAACGGTAAACTGGCAATTTAATCCAATTCTCCTGCCATATATCCATTCGAAATTCCAACCTAGTTGCTGAAAAACAAATCGCACGCAATTGAAACACCGCCATTATCAGTGTGTGCCGCTGATTGGGGTTTACAGTTAACTCACATCCAACATATTAATTTGGATTTCGTTGCATTCAGAACTTGAAATATAAATTGACTGTTCAATGAATAATCGCCCAAAGTAACAGAGAAGACTGACCAATTGCTATTGGTTCTTATTAGTTAAGATATAACTTTAAAAAAATACTTTTCTATTCTCTGACCCTACTTTGCATATTCAATTATCTTGAGCTATAAAGATATTAGATATTCAAACGATAGTATTTTCTTTTAGAGTATATAAATGAGGATGCGTCGATGATCTTCGGACTTTTCTCCAAATCATAAAACTTATTCAAGGCGAAAATGTACATTGAGCATGATAGAAAATCTTAGATGCTAGCAAAATGTATCGTTTCTTCTCCTGAAATTTATTTCAAAACTAGTTCAAAACACAATGAAATGCGAGGGTATTCTATGCATTTGATCTTTTTTCAATATAAAATATAAAATAAAACGCGCATACAGTGGTTTCCAAAAAGGACTGCACAATCGGACAAAACAATCGTTTAATAACTTTTAGATTTTCATGAGTCTTGTTTTTCGGTTATTAAAGATTCCCATTAATCAGTTATTACTAAAACCTCCCTATTGTGAACACAATTGGGCTCATTCGAATGCGTTTACTATACAGAGGTGTTCACCATAGGTAGCTAAGTCAAGATTTACTGTAAAACGACGAAATATTTCAATGATATTTAATTCTTCACTATTGGTAGATACAGACCTTCACATTTACTTTTCTGCTCATCAAGTTTCGTCTACACGATTTCAATTGAAAGAATTTTCAATCAAAACAACTAAATCAATTTTAAAACAGTCGTCGGATGCTGTCGTCTCTTTCTACTTCTCTATTACTTGTTCTTCTGGAGTAGCATCTGTGAAGTTTTGTTCAGTGTTTTGATTCTAGCGTTAGTTTCTTAATCATTTAAATAAGCGATCTTGTGTTTCTAAAGAGTTGATACAAAACCGAGGGAAATATAATATTTTTCAGTCAATTTATGCTATGAGAAACCATTTTTATTATTAGTATCAGAAAATTAAGTGCACTTTTTCTTGCAAAATTAGGTTGTATCACATTGTCGTTCTTTACTTCACACACACAGTAGTCAAATTAGTTAAAAAATGTCCTCAACCGTAGTAGATAGGAAAACAAAACACGAAGTAATAAGAGTTCAAAAAACATATTTATAGCAGAAGGACCATATTAAGAAAAGCGACTTGAAAAAAGTTCTCACTATTTAAAACACCAAGGTGTTCACATAAGGTAGACACATTTTCAGCAAAAGTCCGAACCAGATACCATTCGTAACCATGTGTTCACAAGAAGAGATTTTACTGAATCTACCAAAAAACATTTATATATTTGATTAATCTCTATTTTATCGTTATTTAATAATAACCTGAAATAGTGAATATAGACAATTTAAAATTGCCTGATACTTCTGTATTATATATTATTTGAACATGGAACTTTGATCTGCGAGGAAAATTCATCGATGTAGAAAAATACACGACTGCCTAGACTATGTTATCAGATGATAAAGCTCAGAACTCATAGGTCCTAGAATTACCACCAGCCCATTGTCAAAGAAATCTGATTGATACCAAATGAAGCTGTATCTTAGATCGGTTGATCAGATGGAATAATGAACTGATATTGAAACAATGAGTCGTCATGTGACATGATCAATGGGAATCAACTGTTTCCACCAGCACAATATTCCGCTATTCAAATCGCCTTATGCACATAAAGTGAACGATCTCCTTTGAACAATTTGATTAAAAACAGGAAACAATAAACCATTGTACATGTCAAGCTCTAACAGGATGTTAAGGTTGCATTGTCGCAACACATCCCTTCTACAATGAGACATTTTCAAAACGAATCGAAACCACAGTGATAATAGCGAACATGTAGTTAACTCAAGATAAGAATGTTTTTATTGTACATCATTTAATTATCAGTGAATTGTTTCGATCTCAAATGGAGAAGTATAGACCTTCAAAGAAAATTTCAAGTGCTTTTATCGTTTCTAACGGTTCTTCTTTTGAACATATTTTTACAAAAACAATATCAGCGATTGATTGCTTGGATATATTTCGAAATAGTTCAAATTACACTTTTTGTTAAGTAGAATAAATTAAGTAAAAGCTAACAAGAGGATAAATACGTTATACACGTTGGTTATAAATATCTATCTATTGATATTTGTTTGTGAATGAATAAAACTCATCGTTGAATGTGGTTTGTCAAGATTAGATGATTGAATAACAATAAATGTTTGATGTGATGTGATGTAATTCATAGGTTTCGTTTGTTAATATCCTATCAGATGTTAGTCTCGATTGCATCATAAACTATTGAACATGATCTATTTGCAAGTATTGATTTGAGTCGAGTTCGAATATTTACATTATCTGTAATACATATTCCGCCATCAGCTGTTCTCTTCGATTCTTTTGAATTTCTTTATCATGTATTAATGTCACTTTTGAAACAGATTTGTAGTCAAGATTTTATCCTATGATAAACGATAAATCCAACTAAAATATAAAAACTATTACTTATTTCAAACGAATTCATTTACATGATGGTCAATTTTTCACGCATTACATATTTTTTAATTGCCAAAGATTTATTTATTCATAACTAATCAATTGAAACGTGCAACACGTTCTAAATTAGCTTCAATTATAATACAATTTCTCATAACCGTGCATTATTTGTGACAATCGTCATAAATATTTTCATCATATATCAGCGTTTGAACAATCGATTTCAATTATTCGAAAAGAACATGCATGATCAAATAAAGAAAGCTTGTGCTCAACCTGCACCTTTATCGATTTCAACACATATTTCAAGAAATGAGGACTCTAATCTTCGGGTGTTATCATTCGTCGTCTTAAACCAGATGGTTCCTGTCACTTGATCACGAAAGGACTCCAGTCTAAAATGACTCGAGCAATATTTGATTCTTTGTGATGAAGCGACAAGAAATCAAATTCAAAAATGAATATTATCGAACTAAAGCGAGATTTTCTTGCTCGCTGTGAAACATTGCACAGAACACTTCTATCTATTTCTGGAATACTGCTAAGTTCCGCACTGTCCGAAGATAAGAATTACTGGCGAAAATTCAAAATTTACAAGTCTTTAGTAATGCATGTGTGGTTTTTGAATAGTGAACATCTCACCGAAGGAAGATCCTTTACAATTAAAATTTTCATTGAGTTACACACAATTAATACGAATACTTTTCCAAAAAGAACACTTGAAAATTCAACTTCACTATTTAATACACAATGATGAGTTTTAGTTGCGTTAAATCATTAATGATATAAAATGCGTGGCTAAGCTCATATGCGCACTACCAGTTTTCTCAAAATATCTCCACTTCTTCGAAGTCGATAGAGCTGTATCTTTTCACCAAACGGTTTACTGTAGGATTGTTTATGAAAATTCGAAAATGTGCACAAAACTGGAAAATCTGTTCAGATGTTCAAAAAATGAGCAAATAACGACATATTTAAAACTCATTTAGCATTGGAAAGAATCTCTAGAATTTTCTGAGAGAAACATCTGAATAATAGTCGTGCACGTCTCCAAAGACACTATTGCTTTTTTATCATAAGAAAATGAAATCTTGACTTGACTTCGGCTTGAGTGCTTTTCTATCATTCGAATGTCCAACATTAAAAGAAATCATTTCATTCATTCATTCAGAATTGTTAGTTGATGCGCAGTGCTGCGGTGATGAATACACAAATTCAAATCATTTCCATTCAATACCAAATAATACAAAACTATTTGATATAATTGCTTTACTAATTGTCGTACATTAAAGTTTGGTCACGGTGCATTCTGCATTTCACCTATTCGTTATCTATTGACCGTCAAATACAGACTTTCTCGATAAGCAACACACGAGCGGTCAATTTTCGAGAAGAAGGCAAATTAATAACAGTACGATGTTCCCAATGATTCCAGAACGATTCATTGGATCCACAAATGCGTTTGCATAAAAATAATAACTATGAATAATTAAATGGCAACTTTTGTTTCAGAAATCTTCATTTCTATTCAATACCTATTTCAACAACATCTCAACGCTCTACTTAGTCTATAATTCTAATCGATTGACCTCAATTCTAAAGTGAACGTTGTATTGTAGATAGAAACTATCTTGGGAACATTTCATTGCTAAATAATTATATTCTACCTTTACGTATCGATTTTCAACTTAGAAAAAAAAGTCATTCATTTCTTCAAAGAACACCGTCATCAACTACTTCTGTAGCCTAAACTTACGACAAAGGATGACATCTTTCTCGTTTTATTGGTAAGTTTCTTTCTTGAACACATTTTATTCAATAACCATCAAAATCAATGATCATCGAGTATTTTCTTGATTGTGTATTACGGTTGACCACAATATCAAATGAACGAATGGCTCCATCTATATTGCTCATGCTCAATCAGACCTGTTAAAATCATTCACATAAAGTTTAATATGATGTATGAAAGTAAAATTCATCATATATAATATATTGAATAGTATCGTTTCACGTAAAAGCACTTTAAAAAAGAAGTTCAGATATATAAAATGCAATACAATACAGCGACAGAAGAACGAGTGAATAGTGCATGCGATGATACACTTTTTTGTTGTTGTTGAATATGTATATATCGATTGAGAAGCAGAACAAGAGGAGAAAAGAGAAAAAAACGAAGCAATAAACATGTACATGTTCATTCGTCGATTGACTTTAACATCGGTCAACATTTTTTTCATATTCATTGTTAGATTAACATAAATGTTATTCTTATATATACTATCAATATTTTTTCAAATTAAATCAACGTTAACTGAGCAATGCCCATCATCGAAATATTGCGTTTGTTCATCAGATTTAACAATAATCACATGTACAAATCGTCGTTTAACAGATGATATATTTCTTAATCTTAACAATGATTTTCCATCGTCAACAGTTCTACTAAATCTTTCATTAAATTCACTAACAACGTTAAATTCTTTGAAACAACTAAATAATTTACAAATACTTGATTTATCATTTAATAAAGTAGATTATTTACCGGCAAACTTATTTACAAAATTTCGCCAATTATCCTCGTTATATATATCGAATAATTTATTGAAAACAATACCGAAATCCTACAATGAAATATCAAATATCAATCTTGATGCATCAAATAATCCATTGAATTGCACCTGCTCGTTGAAATGGTTAATCAAATGGTTTGAAACAATAAATCTATTGAATAAAATCAATTGTCAAAAATCAAAACAACTAAATGAAAATGATTTTTGTCTGATAAATAGACGAAAAGATTTCATTAGAATTCAGCCTGAACAATCCCAAATCGTTTATCGAGATGATTCATTTAGATTGAATTGTTCATCAAACACACAAGTTTATTGGACGTTCAATAATCAATACTATTCGAACGATTCCACCGTGTTGATTTCCAATTTAAACACGAATCACTCCGGTTTATGGACATGTCATAGTTTAAATTTAAACCGTTCAATATCACTGCATGTATTAAATAAACACACGAATCATTTTTGTCAATCAATTCAAATGGATACATCAAAGGGACACTTCTACTGGCCACGTACATTAACTGGTCAAATAGTTCAATTAAAATGTCCATTTGGTGCAGCAGCATGGCTATTTAATTCCTATGATGATGCTAAAGCTTATCATACATGTTCATCCAATCGACAATGGATAGATTTAAATTTATCACAATGTGCTTTTCGCACCAATATTTCAAGAGATTTCGATAAGTTTCTATCGAAAAATTCGACAAATTTACTACATAAATTAATCAACTATGTAACGAAAATCGATATTAATGAATTTAAATTTGATGATATTATTTTTTTGATCGATTTAATTGATGAAGAGAAAGATAAATATATGAATATGAAAAAGAATATTGAAGAACTAGCTATGTTAATTTATCGTTTAACTGATTTTATATTACAAATAAATCAAGATTTTAATTATGTTCATCAATATCAATTGGCTTTATTTCGACTGAGATCTATATTAGAATATTTATTCGATTTAACAAATCATTCATGGCTTTATGTCGGAAAACAGTTAACAGCTATGACCATCGAATCGCCATTACCACCGACTGTTTGTTTTGTACCAAATCAGCCTTTACTAAAGATTATTTGTGGAATTATAAATCGACAAGACAAACGTCATGAGGTTTTATTTTCTTCTTCATTTATCAAGGCAAAACGAAAATTTCTATTCTAGAAAAAACTAGCAGCAATTCAATTTCCATACAAAACAAACATAACAATGAATCAAACGTCGATTTTTCGGATTATGTTCTATAGACAATCGATACTATTTTCATCGGATACGAATTCTAAAAGTAATCCTGTCATCTATCTGCAACCCAGTAAGAATTTTGTTGAATTTTGACATTTTGAATTGACCAAAGCGTCTTTTTTAAAATAAGACAAAGAGAAACAAATCTGTGAAGGAGAGATGTTGAATAGGTGAGGACATCGACTCTCAAGTCAATGACTGAAATCTTTCAACTTGCGTATCAATATTTTTCTCAGCAGATAGAATCAGCAGTTCTCCTTTAAATCTATTACAAATGATACATTGAGATCTTCTCGTTTTATCTCTAATTGTAGAAATCGTTCGGAATAGAATACGATAGAAAAATCTATGTGACTGATGTAGATATCGATATTTGTTTTATAGTCATGCTTTGTGGAAAAAAAAACTTTTACCTCTCTGAAACCACTCCTAAATTAGAATAGTGATAGATTTACAAGTCATCGAAAGTCTTGTTATTCCATAAGAAGTAAATTGTGATTTTTTTGAAAAGCCACTAGCATAATGTTCAATCATCCTTGACCGATGCCTAAATTCTATTCTCTATCAATATATTCTTGCTCACTTTATCAAGTACGATATAAGAATGATGCGTGCTACAAATGTCATTAGTTCTACGAGAGACATTGGTACTTTCAACTATATATACGTTTGTTAGACTTATTGCTATCAATTATGATAACTATGTTTCAGTTTTAATTGAATTTTTAGTGTGTAGATGAGTGTTGCCTACTGTCGGTAATGCTAAAGTCAAGTTTTTAAGTACAACAAAGGTCATGAAAACCTCGTGCAGTTCATTTTAATATAGTTTTTAGAATGGCAAAATTCAGATATCGGCAATCTGCTGAAGGTTCCATTGACAATCGATGAGTGACTCTTCCTTTGTCTGAATGATGAAGTTTGAGAACACTAGTGTGTGTTCACAGAAACATAGATACTCATCTTTGTTTTGTACAGCAGTTTTTTATCAACTGATCAGGACAGAAGTGGAGATCTTGTCGTTGCAAACTATAGACAATCGACAAATAGTTTTCTTTTTACTCAAATAGTATTTTCTATTATATGATTCTCGAGGAAGAAAATGACTATAATTACAGGGTTTTATTTTTGACTCACATATTCTCTAAAAATATCTTCCTTGAAGCGCAGCAAATGATTCGTTGTTTAATCTGTCAAAAAAATCTAAAAGATAATGGTAACTAATATCGATACACGTATATCGACCTTTATAATCATATGTGCAAACTATTCACGTAGAAACGAGCCTAGACAGACAGACACGTTCTTTGCGAAAAATGTTACATTTATTTGAAATCGTATTAGCCTAAATCGTGGGTGAGGATCACAATCCATTTATTTTCAAGTTGTTTTGATTGCTCAATCAACTGCGATTCTTGTTTGTTTGAAGTAATCCTTATGTAACGTACGCCGATTGATGAAGGTACGTGCTTGTGAAACGATGGTTCCATAAGTATAGTGAGAGATATTTATACATAGTTGATAATGTAAGTGTGAAATAGAAATATAGATTAGACTATTTCTTGGCTTTGTAAGAAAAACAACAGCGAGAAAATGCTCTTGTAATCAAAGGAGAAATTCAGAACTGATTTAATTGTTTTCATAGAATTTGACGATCATTTTAAGATGCAAAGTCTCGTTTTAGTATATAAAGAAAAAAACGTTTTTCCGGCAAGATTTTTCGAAATGAAAATCTTGTTGAAATTTTCAATTTTGATGCAGTTCGTGTTTGTCTAGAAATTTTTTCCTGACGCGCGTAGAGAGAGTTTAATGAGTTAATCTCTCATGGGTATAGTCAACTGAAATTATCTACGTATCTAAAGAGTCTTATTCTAGAGAAGACTTTATTGAAAGAAGCTGCATTTAGTGGTCAGGATAGTGAAACGAAAACGAAACTATAGTCAATTTTACTAAATTTCGCTCTAATACACACGACAGAAACGCTCATTTGCTTCTGGTTACAATAATTATATCGACTTCAATAAAAGTATTTGAATCGAAACAATAACAATTGACGCGTCTCATCATCGGAAAGAATATCGTGTAAAACAAATTTGAGATCTTTAATACAAAAAGCTTGCTAATCAAATTACGTAAACATATCCATATAGACTTTCCATTCCTAAGTAGTTTCGCACACTGGTTAACAGCCAACAGCGATTATTAATGAACGACATATTTCATTATACCATTCATTCTCGTCCAGAAGTAAGACTAACATTTTGTTATCATGAACATTACTGAATGTTTCACAACAAGATGAACATTGACATTTGTACTATTAGGAAACTTACATAATTATTACAGTGAATTGTTCTTGATGAATAGTCTCATCATCATAGTGTTATTGTGTGGAAGATCGTGATTGTTCTGTCAAACGTTGATTTCGACGAGAACTTTCAGTTTAGCGGGAAGAAAATAATTTTGGAACGTCAAACATAATAGAAACTATCAAAAGTTGTATGTAGATGTATAATAGATCAGCAAAAATCTTGTACGAACAAGATCAGAGAATAAATTCTATTCTATAGAAAATTGACTCTCAAAAGTCTGCTGCGTTTCAGATCTTTTGTTGATTGTTGTCCTTATTTTTATTTTTTTGAAAATATTTGACTTTTCTGTTTAATAGAAATTGAATTTGAATATCGGTTTTTATTTTACAGTTTGTATTAGAAATGAAATAGTTCACGCTTGGTCGCTTACAATCTTTCACCAAGAATTGCAGAGTAAAGATAAAGACTGCATACGGGCTTCGTGTACGAAAATTCTCAACAACTGTATTTCCCTCTCCATATACTCGCATTCCTCTGTTTGTGATCTTTCGTGTTCGACTTTGTACATGGCAGAATTTGGTCATCGATCTCTCGAGAGTATTCGCTGTTGAACTCAGAGATGGAGAATAGTGTTTCTTCTCTGTTTTTGTCTAGGCGCCCAAAGTAAACATACTTCATTACCATTAAGCATGTCAGTAGTTTTGAGAATTTGTTCTGTTTGAAGTGAAAATATCGCATTGTGTGCTACAGTAATAAAAGGCAAGTTCTAATATGATAACAAAAGTCATCAATGGATAGACACAGTGGGTTCGATAGCCATATGGAGACTAATGTAGAATTTGTTAGTCTCACAAAAACCGGTTGGCAGTTGCTAACTTGGCTTGTATTAGTGAATTCTGCTTTTCTCACACTGAACAGCTGCTATTGTCTTCGATTCTACTTTTCTGATTTCAAGTCAATACCTTTTGACACATACTACGAGTAAAACATCGTTCAACTGATTGTTGATCAAACAGATTTAGACTTAACTCTACATGATTTACTTTCCGAAGATGAAACCCGTTCGTCTATTTTTCGTTTGCATGCGAAGCGTTTGAAAATGATTCACTTGTCTTATAGTGTGCCGTTAATAAAAATTTTAATGAATACTGAGTTCCTACATTTGTTTTCTTTCATGTAATGTGCATTAAAGAGTTTGTATTCGTCAATATAAGAAATCAAGTCTTGATCGTTCTCTATAGTAACGACAACGAATTCCAGTGTAGAAGTAATATTCTATGATCAACCAAATCAAGCATCTATTGGAATATGGAATGCGAATCGAACATCCTGGCAAGCAAAATCAGCTCATTGTCAAATAAATCGACAAGTAAAATCTAAACGTTTTGTTTTAATATTAGTTGAACGAAACGAAGAAAAAACCTTTCATCGTTGTTTACTTGTAGAATATTGATTTAATTGCAGCAGAATGTTTATTAATAAACAATCGATCGTTATCATTAACATATTTGAATAATTTCAATGAAAATAGATACGTATTTTTCAACGGAAACTATTTAGATTTAGCCATTTATGTTTCGTCAATAATAGCATCGGCTTGCTTTTTCATTTGTATACTTTTTTATATTTGTTGTCATAAGTAAGTTTCACGGGAAAAAAACACAAGCAAGAAAGAAAAATTAAATTATATTTCCTGTTTGTCTTACAGAGTTTATTTAATGCCAAGAAGTTTTTTCCATTGTTTAATTAATTATTGGCTTAGTTTAGCTATACTATTACCATTGTTTGCATTTGGTGTACGACAAAGTCAATATTTATATTTATGTCAATTTATTTCTATCACCCTTCATTATCTTTGTTTAACAACAATGATTTGGTTGACATTACTGACATAGTATGTTGTTACTTTAGTTTTTCTTCACGTAACAGACGATCATTTTCTTCTTCTATAGTTCTATTTGGCAAAAGCTTTATATCATATGGACAGGTAAAGGTCATGGCGATGAGACGGATGATAATTTAAATGGAAAATCTTCGGCAACTATTGTTGATTATGATGATGATGGTTTACCAATTATGAAATTAAAAGCAAAACCTGTCATACAATTCTATTTTCTTGCCTACGGAATATCCCTCATTATTTGTGGAATTAATGTTGCTATATCACGTGATCAATATATTACACATAAAATGTGAGTAATCATTATTTTACTTTACGCATGCTTGTCTCAGTACTGTGCGGTTTCGATAGATAATCGGATGCTACGAATCTCGAAATATCGTACATTTCATTGCTAATTTTATTGCACGTAATTGTGATTTATGTAAATATTCAATCGAGTTCTCCTCTATTGAGTTAAGATAAATGAGGATTCTACAATTTTGTTTTTGAAAATTTATGATGAATTGTGCAGATACTTGAGAAGAATTATGGATGGTGAATTTATACTATCGATTTCACTACTTTTGAGAAAACTTTACAAATATGAAGAATAGTGGATAAATAATTTGATCGATCCCTTTCTTTCTATGTTGTTAAATGTTTTCACTAGATTGTTTCTTAATCCCATTTTATTACTAAAAAACTTTTAGCCAGCAGATTTTTTTACTCTGGCGATTGCAATCGTTCAGATGATATTCGTTTTTGTCCCACTCTTTTGGAATATTGTAGAATAAAAGAAATCTCAGTTTTATGCGTCTCTATTTTACTAAATAGCGATACTTATTCATTCGTATTAAGTATACAATGATAATTTATTCGACCAACACCTCCACACTACGAGCATTTCACTGGAGTGAATAGGCTGAGTGTGCATTGAACAATGTAGCTTCGATTTTAATCGCTTCTCAGTGAAAGTCTTCTGCTACTAAAATCTAACGGGGTGTGTGTGTGTGTCTGTGTGAATATGTGTGAAAATTATTTTCTTTTGCGACCAAACTGATGTTTTAACAGTTTTTAATACGATAATTGGTTTGTTTACTAAGAGCTGTTATTTGTAGACTAGGTTTGACAAGCTTTATTATTGCACTTTTTCAAAATAAAATAAGATAAATTGAATTTGAGCATTCACTATTCCATACTATTTTTGTGGTCAAACATTCTATATTGATAATGGTTCAGAACTAAGATCAATTTATGAAGCAAAGCCAAATCATCAGCAGTTTATTTTGAGTATTCTTATTCGATGTAGAGCTAAGACTTGATTACGGAGAAAAGTTTTAGCTGTTACCGTCACTGTCGGTCTTCTAATTGATCCGATTTCTATTCGTGACAACAACGACCTCGACTATCAGCAGTATCACTTAACTTTACGTTCTCGGTTAGGTGCATATATTTTACATTAATCACTAAATTAAAGTTAACTATTTTGCTTTAGTAAAGCAAAGATCGAGTGTCATCCCTAACTGTAAAGTTCTTTTGTAATTTTGCTTTTTCATATATTGTTTTTGTACTACAAGAATATTACTTTGAAAAAGATAAATCGATTCATGATGGAGAGGAAAAAAGTTTCTTGAAAAATCATTAACGTAAATGCATTATGTATTCGAAATCTAGATTTATGTTTGATCTGATTCCGGACGTCACCATTGACGACTTGTGTAAAGCATGTGATTTCCAACAAGTAATTTGGAAATTTTTGTTTTACAAGTGAGAAGACACGAATGAAAAATGTCTGATATCATAATGATATACGGTCATTCTCTCTTCAAAATCAGCATCTTAGTTTTCCTATACAGATAACACAGAGACGAAATTCCGTTATCAGTCACTTGAAAAATTGCCAAAGTTCAACTATTGGTAAAATTCTACTTTCTCGATGGTTTTCAAGCTTAACTTTGAATAGATTTCTATGTTTGTGTTTTATTTTAATTTCAGCTGTTTTTTGAATAATTTCGAATCACTTTTAACATTATTAATACCCATCGGTATATTTATTTTTCTATTACTTATATTTCTATTATCGGCTCGTATAAATATAAAGCGTTTAACAAAAGAAGCCGTACGTTTACGAAATTTACCAGATGAATGTGACACTGAACCAGAATTAAATACTGATACAAATGAAAATATTTTATTATCGAAATCTCCGAATGAAAACGTACCAATTATAATTTCATCGGATAATGAAAATGAAAATCAAACATTTCCACATATTGAATGCCGCCAATCACACTTAGATAGTTTATGTTCATCCGATATGGATCATCAACATCAACCAGCCAATCAATTACTATCGATTCTATTTCAATTGGTACTTCTTTGTTTTATATTTCTATCAAGTTTATCGATTTATATACATCCATTACATTCATTCAATTTACGCTTGGAACATACGATTTACAATCATTTGTACGGCATATTTGTATTACTATTGGCTTTTTATATACTAGCATTTTATGTGCTAACACGGTCAGACTTAACAATGCATTGTCATTATTATAATTGTTTTAGACAACGCAAGAAGAAACGCTTATTAAATCAATCGTATAATGAGCCACCACCACCGCCGCAAACTCCACAGCAATCACCAACCCATCCATTAGTATCACCGTCATTATTAAATGAAAACAATCACGATAAATTAATATTGAATGAAAATCTAAATCAAGATGAATCATTTAATGAACCGGTACTTTCTCCATCACCGCCTAATTCACATTATTCAACCAGTTTATATCAATATCAATTACCCAAAACGGATGATGTAGCAGCTGTGAATGATGGCTATTCGTATGGATCTAAACGTCAAACAAATATTGCATCGAAATATTACGCCCGACATAGACACATGCTTAAGACAAATATATCGACAAGTGACAATAATCTCCCACAAAATGATTCATTAACTCATTCAACATTAACTCATATTCAACAAGCGTAAGTTTTCGTAGTATTTAAAAGATTCGTAAAATTTTTCAAACGGAAATAAACTTCTGTTGAGTATCGGGTAATTTAACATGAGAAATCCAATTTATTGGCATATGTATGTCATCATGCATCGAAATGTAGCAATGTTACCATCGATTGAATTTTAATGATGACAACTAATTTCGAGTATTATTTTCATGACTCGACTCAAATCATTGTCCTTGACTTCTTCTTTCTATCTCGAAATGACTCAACTAATCGATCCGTTTATTTTGTGGTTGCCCATTTATATGGCAAACTCATGATATATGTTCGCTGAGATTTGATAAATGAAAGGTGAACGATGAACGAACAGTCCAAATATGAACTGAAGTTCCGTTTTGTTTTCTGATTTCAAATACTGAAATGAATAGACCTATGGTTGGTCTACTTGATCCTATAACAAAATATTTTGAACGAAAGTAAAAATCTTCCGACAATCCATCACCGAATCATTATCTCATGTATCGGTATTTATACAGATGTCAAGTTCTTTTATGAACGAAGGCAATTTTTTTAAACATGAAAACTCTCTAAAATACAAGCTTAGCCTATGAAGTTCATCATGTGAAAAAAATCATTTCGATTCTAGACAAAATCTAGTGGAAGAAAGTGATGCTTTGGTCGAAAGTCAATCAAGAATATCAATTGATAGTGTTTTGAGAGTACAACAAAGAATTCCCATTTGATTGAACTGAAATTTGCGTTAAGTATTCGCCTATATATATATAAATGACTTTTCATTGACCATGACGCTGTATCACGTCAGTCAATGAAGATAAGATAGCCCTAAGAACGTCTTTAAAACATTTTCTTTTCTGGAATCTTTCATTTATGTAAATACCAAATAGGATTTGCGCAAAACCACGTTGATAATCAAAAATAGTTCAGTGAATTGCTTCTAGCTTTACACGCAATAAAAATTGTGTATTTAAAACGAAACGTCGATCTTTTTATGCAGGGAATAGTTGAAAAATGAGTCTTAGCCTATTTGTGAAATAGTACGAAAAAGTGTTCATCCTGATGTCCTTGACTATTGACTAATTATTTGTCTACGTACAATTAAGTGCTAACCAAAGTTCCATTTCATGTGTTGTTGATAAGCAATGGCAGCATTCAGTTTCTGCCACTAGCCCACCATGTTTTACATTAAGTTAAAATAGTACTGCAACGGGAATATGATATTGAAAATTAACATACTACAGTGGATTGCTTGATGTATCAAAAAACATTTTTCAGAAAGATCTTGGCAAAGATTACTGTCATAGGTTTCATCCCCCAACTTATTTTCATGTCTGAAAATGCTTTCTTTTCAGAAAGTCGATTCTTCAAGCGGCGTATAAATACATTTGTGTATTGAAAACCTGTTTCGAAGCGCAACAGTCATAGATTGACCTATTGAATACAATCTTTTTACTGAAAATCGCTCGACTAATAAATGGCTTTGAAGTGAATTTCGTTTTGAACGAAACTCATTAATAAAATATCAGGGCATGTCAATGCATATAAGTTGGAAAACACGAATTTCATTGTTGAGGTTCAGCAACTTCTGAATTTCCTATTTTTGTACTATATTCTCCAATGAAAAAACTATAAAGTTGACAATAGAAAAATCTCAATGACAGCGAGGTCCAAGCTTCAAGTAACTTAACGTTCGATCATGATTATTGTAACAAAAATTAGTAAAATCCGACCACTCGTCTAAATGAGCCATATTTCGAGAACGATACTTTTATCTTAACTGAGACTTATACACCATTCTAATAATCGTGAGATCTATGTATGAACACGGTTTCAAATGAAGCCAATTCTCAACGAGGCATGCTTTTCTCAAATTTCATAAGATGCTAGTCGATCAATTCGAAGCTAGAATATTTAGTTAATCAGCTAGCTATATGTAATGATCACAGTTATCAGTCATAAATACAAAATTGCACGTTGCACGAAAGAAAAACGATTTCTAATGACTATCGTAGAGCTCCTCAGAGGAAGATTTACTTTGGAATATTCTTAAACAGTAAACTCTGCAGTCAACAAAGGTCATCTATCTGAACACTTTTTAATCTCTGTAGACTGGTCAACTTAAAACTCGTGAACGTAATAAGTTCGAGTCATTGACTTGATCTATATCATCAGTATCAATGTTTTGACAGTCACATATCCAAAATATCAACTGAAGGTATTTTGAAAACTATGCATAATAATGCTACTTGCACTTTCACAACTAAACATACTTCGAAAAGGCATTCTGGCGAGCTGCAAAAAGAAAGACACGACTTTGTTCTTTTACACCGATGATTAAATTCTTCATAACAAAAACCATAATCTACGATAGCTAGAAAGTTCTAGGATGTAGAAAATTACCAGGTGAACTAGTAACATATTCGTTACTTCGTACGAGTAATGGTAATTGAAAATGTCCAGACTTAAAATTTTACATGAAATTATTAATTCTTAAAAGTTTTTGCTGCTTCGTTGCTCGATAACAAGTCAATGGATGCTTTACAAGTTACTTTTCACTATGAATGTCTGATAACTTTGACTTGCCTCGCTTATCAGCAGCTGGTTATCTCGCATCGAAATCTAGTCGCGACTCACATAACTGTTGGCCCTCAGCTCTCTAATAAAAATAGAAACATAAACCTATTGACTAAGTCATTTTCGACTGAGATCTGAATACATAGATGGAACCTGTTTGTATTTGCCGAAAGATTGATTTTTTCTCGGATCGCTTTCTTCGGTTAAATATGCGCATCGAACGAAATATTTACGTATTTGAAAAACGAACATCCTTACCTAGTAAATTAGTATTTTACCGATTTACTGCTGTTTTAAAATGTTGACGGGGACACCATTTCCATCTATGTCACAGTGGTAATAGAACGAGAAGCAAATATATATTATCAATGAAGCTCTGAATGATTACTTAAATGTTCGAATCTATTTTGAATTATCTTCTTTTAGAATGCCGAATCTTGTTGATGATCAAGATCTTCAACATAATCCACCCTATGATCTTATATATAAAGCTTGCGCAAATAGTCCAAAGGAATTTCATTTAGTTCAAAATGAAAATGCACATGTGAGTAGTTCTTATACTAAACTAAAAATTAATCTGAAATTATAATCTTATGCATCAAAATAGTTTCACGTTCCATACGTTGCATCTCCACATGCACTCATTCGTCCATCGACTCTAGGAATATCACCTCGAGCACAAACATCACCATCTCAAGCTATTATTCGTCCATTACCAATTATCCGTTATTCATCACCCATTACAAGTCGAATAAATTCAAGTCCAAACAAAAGTTCTTCATCACCAATGATAACTACGGATTATCGAAGTCCAATAGTTGAATTAAATTCAGGACGAAGCTCTTATCGTGTTATGCCATCGCCAACAACTGAAGAACGTCGTGCAACATATGTTTATTTAAATAAAAATTCAAATTTGGTCCAGCAGGATAATCCAACAGAAGAAAAACGATCGATATGGAAAAAACCAATCAATGGTAATCATTCCCATGTTGCTTATATAGACGAAGATGATGAAGGCAGTGTTTCACTCAAATCTTCAACATGTAATTCAACAACAGAAACATCATCGAGTACAACATCTCCGATTTTATCAAGGAAAGATCGTGCACAAACATTATCATCGTCATCATCATCCTCAACATATTCACATGATTATCCGAACGGTACTGTTGATACAAATCAAATCGTGCTTCATGAAAGTAGTGTGTAAATATAACTTGAATAAAAAAAATGAAATATCAAGATAAATCATCTTTTCCCTTTTTTCGTTCTTCTCATCGTCTCACATTAGTATTACTATTCACGACTTTTTCTGTTCGTCTCATACATATTCTGTTTGTGTTTTTTTTTAGTCTGTAGTATTATTTCTCTATCTGTCAGATATATCTTGAGAAAAGAGCAAATATCTAATGATCTCATCTATCTCCGGCCGTTGTTGGAATATCATCTTTTTCTATGATTCTTTGTTGTTCTTGTTGTTTTTTGTTCATTTTGTTATTGTTCATTGGATAGATGATCTTGAATGAATTGAAGAAAATAAAATTCACGGAATTGTTTTTTTTGTTAAATGACTTCTCTATGTTTATTCTTCTTTCTTTCGGATAATATAACGATTTATAAATACAGTATGTCATTATGTTTATCTGTTTGTCGACAACAATTTATTCGATATCGATCGAATAATTATTCTTTATTTCGATCAATTGTTGTACGTCAACGAAAATTTTCCTCGAATTCGAGTAATTCGAATCTTGTAAGTAGATTCAACATGTTGTCTATCATGCGCAGCAGTGACCGAGATTAGAAATATTCGACAGAAGTTGCTCTCATTTTCGAATAGTGAAAAATAATCACACGGAGTGAAAGACAATTACTGCAACTCTTGCTGCCAAGTAGCTATAAAAATTTTGTGAGAGGTCGAGCATTCGAGACGTGATTGCCGCCCTCAAAATCTACGAGTTTGGTCGAATTCAACCGTTGCATAATGAAATTTAAAACGAATTGAATGATCATCGTGTCCTATCTTCGACGATTACGATTTTGAATGTAGAACAGCTCATGTCCGTTGTTTAGAAATATAGCTCAAAGATCGGATTTCAACTATTCAGAAAATAATTCAATGTACGATTGAAAAAGTTTGTGCTCGTTGAAGAATCACACTAGAATGGTAACCAGTCTAGAATTTTATGATTTCAGATCAGTAAGAATCTAAGAATTAATAAGGTTTTTTCATCCGATATATTTAGTATTAAGTTCTATAATTTCGTTCTGTATAATAAAAGATTTTAACTACTAAAAGAAACTGCTTATGTATTTTATCAATTATAAATTTTAAAAAATCCAGTTTTTGCTTACGAAACATTTATCGGATATCATGATTTCTGACGAATCAAACTACCATTATGTTATTGTGTCTAGTAGATCATGCTGCAGCAATGCTTTTAGAACAAACTAGTTGTTTTATCAAACTCAAACAATTTTGGTCAATCATACGTTGGTTACGATCTACTAAAGAATTCATAGAGTTTGTGAGACCCCGTCTATTTACTGATCAACTAATTCGAAATTCTTGATGAATATTCTCTCTGTAGAACTATGACTACTTCGCAATGTCATTTATTTCAGAGTACTTTTCGTCATTGTTTTCCTTCGTATCGAAAGGCCATTATTTTAATCATCTTCTCTGACTTCTCCATTTTGAGAAGCTTGAATGTTGCCGATACTGAATCATAGTGGAAACGAGACCCACCAACTAGTATTTCAGATATTTTACGGTATTCAGCTCAATAAATTTTCTATTCTGTTGACTTCTGAACTAAGAAATGACACGATTAAATGGCAACATCAGTAACTGAAGAGTACTGTTTTTTTTTCAAATATACAGACGTGTAGTAATATCCTTGTTGTACAGCACTCATCTTTTAGAAAGTTTGATTTTTATCAAGTTTAAGTGAGAATTAGATTCTCTGCTTTTTGGTAAAGACACGACTTTCGAGATAGAAAAAACTGTTCTTCGTGTTGATTTCAAAACAGCGATCACACTCAAAGAGTAATCGACCAAGTTCCGACCTAAACTTTGTAGAAATTTTCTCAACAAGAACTCCAGTATTGTAGCGCAGCACGACCATTATTTCACTGGAAGCCCCTACCCCTCCTACATCTTTCTAAAATTGTCATTGTCCTTGAAACCATATGAAAACTCATATAAACTTGTGGAAGAATATTCAGAAGTCCGATCTTTTGAAACGAATAACTGTTTTTACTTCATGAATAATTTTTACCAATCTTTTTGACGACTTCTATCCCCCAATAGTAGGAAAATTAACCATTTCAGAGTACGAAAATGTTTTCCGTTGCAGTCAATAAATTTTATTTTCAAGAACATACCATGTCTCGATTAAAAACAGAAAAGAATTCATTTTTCTAATGAAGTTTTGTTTTTATCACTTTAAAAATTAATTTCATAATTACCGCCTCATTGTTGGAGAACTTTGTTTTAATCTTTTCACTCTTCGTTTCTTTTTCTACTGTAAACGTTAGAATCGAGGAAAACTGTCGGACATCACTCATAAGATCTTTACAACAGTCGTAACATATTCTCAAAGTTTCGTATCGTTTAAATGTGCCTCCATCTAAATCGAATTACTTCGGAGGAAGACTAGACTGAACAGAGAAGTCAATGAAAACAAATAGTTCATTAAAAATGTAACAGTCTAATGGATTCCAACTCGGTCCTGTTTTTAAGTTCAACAGTTCATGTCGATAAAATTAGCAATAGGTTTTACTAATAAATTCTGAGATTTTTCATGAATGATCAACGTCGTCCATGCTGATTACTTTTTCATCAATAAACAAAATTCTCATCGTCTAATCTTTCTGGACACTTCTTCGCGTCCAATTTAAAAGTATTTTTCTTTTATCCTTATGTCGATTTGTGAACAACGATTCAACTGATTTTTGATGAACTCAAAAATTTAAGCCAATTTTAAAACGATTTTCTGAAGGGTCAACTTGTGGTAAGTCTTTACGTTTCATGCAATCTAGTAATATGGATACCGCGAGGTATATAACGATAAGCATCGCTGTGAGTGATGAGAAATAGGAGAAATATTGACGAAAAACTTAGATCACCATGAACTTTCGTCTAATTTGTACATATAAGCTGAACAATAATATTCTATTTAAAGCCGACACATCGAAAAAGCAAACCGATCACTAGTTTGTACGCTTCTTCTAAACAAAACTTGTAGATGCTTTTCAAGAAGAAATAAATGTGCAAACTTTGGACTTATGTCCGAGAGTTATGTGTACTTCAAAAAGTGAATGAGACAAATCAGTCGTTCTAGAATGTGTGCACGGAAGAAGTATCTTGGTAAACTTTTTTGGGTAACCCCAAAACTAGTGGTCATCTGAGACATTTCTAAGCATTTCGTTTCTGGGTGAAGTTTTTGTGCATTTTCAGGCGATGTTTTGTTAAAAAGCTACGATTTGGTTCAAAACTAATATCAGATTCGGAATCAGCGTTAAATACTGAGTCGATTTATATATGCTGTGAATAATTCTGAGAAAAAAATGTTTTTTTTGAAAAAATCCCTGTACCCCACCTCAGGGATGGTTTGGTCAAAAAAGACAATTTTTTCGATAACTCAGCCATTTCTTGCCGGATCCTTCTCATCTTCGAACTCGATCGAGATATTCACGAGGCAGTTCTGTGCACAAAATTTCAGCTCAATCAAATGTATTTGTAAAGAGTTATCGTGTAAACGGACGGACACACTGACCGATTCTAGAGTTTACTCACTTTTTTGAGTACACAAAAATGGCAACATTTCAGTCAAGGAATTTTCCTTGCGAACGAAGAGAAATAGAGATCGACTTTTGCCTTATTCATTTCTGCAACGTATACTTTTTAGTGTGATATGATACAATGTTTCACTTGAAAATGAACAGTTTAAGTTTCTTTTCTATTTAGAATGAAAATATTTCATTACTTGACCGTAATCATCATGAACTTATTAACCGTATTAAAAATCTTCTAATTCATGTTCAAACAGATTTCGCAATAATATCGGCTACAGACAAGAAACTTCTTAATGATGCTCAAACAAATATGGATTCAATATTTTTACTTGTGGTTGTCGGAGAATTTAACTCAGGTAAGTCACATTTTATAAATACACTACTCGGTGAAAATGAAGAAATATGTCCAACGGGTGTTCTACCAACAACTGATGTTATTCATATACTTAAATATGGAACTGAACGTAAAGATATTATTGAGTCCGATCATATTAAATCGATTTATTTACCTAATCAATGGTTAAAGCAAACCAATATTGTTGATACACCTGGTACCAATGCTATTCTTCAAACACATCAACAAATTACAGGTATTTGTCATAGAAGCCGATCGATCATTAAACGACTATTGAGCAAACAAAATGATTTCTGAAATTTCCTTACTATTATCGTCCGACAATAGAACGTTTTTCTATAAAACGACCAGCAGCATGCCCTAAAGTTCATCATCAATAAGTTGATATTATCAGTATTTCCATTACTAATCTTCGGTATGGATGTGTCTGCAGAGAACACCGTATACCTTCCGTTTCCTATTGAAGCTATCTTTAACATTTTCGATGTTGTCATTTTTCACATTGTTTTTCACATCATTTTTACGTAAGTCGAAACATGGCTCGAAACGACTATCGTTTCGCGTCGAAATTATCGTTCGGTGGGTTTAGGTTCAACTTTGTCTCAAATCATTCACGTTGATAAGTCATTAGATAGATACACATCTTGATATAGACTTATCTCCTTTTGAGAAAGATCAATGAGGACATATGAATCAAAATACTTAGTGCGATAGTATGAAGCTTTGCATCATTGCATTAGATGCCATCGAAATGCTATCTATCAAGCTACTTTAGCTTCGATATCTGTGAAAACATCGTGAAAAAGATCGGTTCATTACTTCAATCAAGAATAGTGGATATTGTTAAAAAGAAAATGAAGTTAAATCTTTTAGAAGAATGTGTATGCAATAAATCTCGTTGACATTCTGCGCAGGATAAAAAACATGCGACGAAATTTTATTAATGATGGACTTATTCGCAATATTTATGAGATCATACGTTTTGAGAGACGCTGTAGATCGATCAGTGGCTTGATTGCCATTATTCTTAACAATCTTGTTAGCTATGTACGATAAAAGTCTAAGTCTATTATCAAATTAATATAAATATTACTCGAATGAGTAATCCGTTTTTATGAGTTTCGATAGACTACCGAGATCTTCTGTGAAAAAATATGCAAAATTTTACTCGGATGAAATTTTGTGAAAGCAGAAGTTATTTTTTCCACTCTATGCAATAGTCAGTTTGTGATGACTTTAAAAGTTTCTGATTACACTGGCCCTTCCTCTATGTGTTTCTAAATAGAGCGTGCACGTCCTGCATATATTTCATTAAAACAGTATCAATAACAGAATACTGTGGTCGATTTTGGGATTATTTCTCAGTTAAAAAATACAATCTAGAGTTAATCTTGTCTGCTTGTTTGACATGTTTATGAGTTTAAAGTATACATCTCATATTTCAACACTCTGAACCCTTTTGAAAAAGCATCATAAGACGATCTATTCGTCTGCATTTATTGCATATCTATCAGATTTTATAGATAAACATGTCTTCGTCAATAGAATCCCTTTTGGCATCATTTCATGATCAACGATTGATCATTCTGATGCTTCATTTGTAGGTAGAATTGTTTCAGTGGAAAAAATCTTTCATTTAGAACACTTTATACCTCGATCAGACTATATTCTATTTATAACAAGTGTTGATCGACCATTTTCGGAAAGTGAAGTAAGTTGCTTATTCCGATCGAATAAAAAAGTCTTCAGCTTTGTATCCGTTGCAAACAACAATTTTATTTAGCGTCTATTTCTTGTACGCATTCATGAATGGAGAAAAAAAGTCTTGATCATTTTGAATAAAATTGATCAAATTCAACAAGATGTCGATAAAGAAAAAATCATCGATTATGTTCGCATGAATGCTCGTCAAGTCCTCGATGACATATCAGTTCCAATATTTCCAATAAGTTCTTTAAAATCTATTGGTATAAAACAAGTCGAAAATTACCTACGCACTGAATTAAACGATAAAATCAAGCTGAAGCTAAAACTTGAGAATCCACTTGGTATAGCTGAACGAATATTTGATAAGTATTTAACAATTGTTAATGAAAGAAAAGAGATTCTCGTTGACGATGAACAAGTATAATAGATAATCGAAGAGGTTATTTTCTTTAACGAGCTTCCTTCTTCTAGGTACTTTATCTTCTACACAGTGATGTTGATGAATATCGTCGACAAATGCTCGATGATTTTAAACTTCAAATAAATAAAA
Source organism: Rotaria macrura (assembly GCA_900239685.1). NCBI lineage: Eukaryota > Metazoa > Rotifera > Eurotatoria > Philodinida > Philodinidae > Rotaria > Rotaria macrura. The sequence continues at coordinate 140,466 of OENT01000276.1, forward strand.
TTGATAATATTTTCTTTCGTATGATTGACAATATGGAGGAATTTTTATTAGAATACATTAAAATTTCACGTCTTATACCAACATTATTTAGTTCAAGCAGTTCAGCAGAGTTAAAAGTTCAATTTAATAATCGTGTGAATAAAAATATTGAGCACGATATTAATCAATGTATAAGTCATTTATGTGACTGGCTTGTTGAAAGATCGAATAGAACTGTTCATCAACTTAATAAACATCTCAATACGAATTTACTTCAATCACGTCGACAAAAGCAAGCTCTTCAGCATACGAGTCACAGTATGACAACAGGAGTTGATACCGATTTCTCCGTATCTCGTCAGCAAGTTCTCAGTCAGTTACAATCGCAATGTCAAAATGTAAATAAATCATAATTTGCGTGATTTTTTTAAATTGTAACAATTGTTTTCCTAAAAACGAAACAGATTCTCTATAAACAAAAAACAGCAACGGGAGCACAAGCTGATGAACTTTCTGCATCGATCCGTTCAACAATGTTGGGAACAGCAGCTATTGAAGTTGGAGCTGTTGGATTGGGTTTGATTACTGCCGTTTTTTCTTCTTCTCTAATTCATTGGATACTTTTAAATTCCAGGTGCTTTAGCCACGTTAGCCTCATTCGATTGGACTGGTCTTCTAGGTGCTAGTCTTATCGGTATATTTGGCTTATATCTAATACCAATGCGTCGTTTAACAATAAAACAAGAAATGAAAGATCGCATCGACAAAACACGTCAAGATTTAACTGAACAATTAGAAAAACACTTTACACATGAACTAGATAATCATGAACGTAAAATGCGAGAATTAATCATGCCATATACGTGAGTTGTAGATGAGTTTTTCTTCGTATTACTATTGAATTAATCAATATTTCTAGTCGATTTGTGCACGGTGAGCAAGAAAAATTAAGGAAAACAATAGAACAAATTGAAACAATTCGTAAACAAATAAAGCAATTGAAATTAGACATTCAAACATCATTATTACGAAAATAAAAGGAAAACCAAATAGAAACACTTTTCTTTTTTAAGAAAGATATTTCCTATGAAGTATAAACGTATTTTTTTCGTGTTTGCACCACAACAATAAATTTTAATTTCGAAGTTTTCTATCCGAATAAGGTCAGATGCAGATCTAATATTAGATTAATCGATCCATTTGATGTATCAAGTATCAGAATCGGCAGTACTTTTAAAATGATACAGGTTTGCTTTCTGCTTCATTAATAATGAAAACCATTTTAAAATTCAATTTTAAATTTATTAAACAAAGAATTAGTTGATCTGCACAAGTTGGAACTTCTTTGTTTTTCACATAGATTATCTATAATAACGCGAAACTCAACAAACTCTTCACATTCTCCTTCGTCGAACCGCTATAGTAGAAAAACTGATAGCTATAATTTAACACTTATCCCACTTAAAAGTAAAAATTGATCTTAAAACATGTGTGAAAATTGAACCCATTTTGAAAATTAAAGAGTAAATATTGGAAATAAAAACGTTCACAGTAACTATTCAATTATGAATTCGAAAATAACCTTGAGAGTTAGTTCAATATTGTCTTATTCGAAACAAGTCTCTCAACTATCTTGTAAAAGTCATGAATACATAGAATACGAATTTCTCTATCTAGTCAACGTGGTCTAAAACTGAATAGATGAACATAACTAGAAGGTAGAAGTAAACAATGTCATGTCAAAAGATGACAAGGCGCTGTGATCTCTTGTGTGAGGAAATTTTGAAATGACTTTAATTATTTTGCCGAACCATAAACACAAGTGGATCATTTTTTATTTGCTAACTGTTATCAAAAATTTGTGCACATACCTGATCTGGACTAAAACACTATTTCAATGATCTAGATTAATCTTGGGAAGCATTAATCATCAGAATTGCACAAAGATAGTTTTTATTCATTTTCATAAGTGATGCGAAACAATAAAAAAAGATCACTGACTAACTCGGTAATTGAAGCGATTCTTCGCAATGGAATTAATGCTGTATTGTCTGTCGACTGTATTGAAACATTCTAAGCATAGAGTTCAGTGATTCCTGTTAATAAAATTTTAAACAACGATATCATTTCACTATAAAACATGACATTGCTTTGCAGCTGCGTACCTCGAATAAACCTTTCAATTTATTTTAGAACCCATGGGAGTTTGCAGTTATTGCAAAACTTTTTCATATTTCTGAGAGTAGAATTAGTGGATTGAGCCCTTGCTCTTCCGCCCTTATTGACTAGCTACAGTCGTATTCCCTCATCCACTGTCAGAATCGAGCAGAAAACTGAGCGCTACTGCTTTTTTTGTAGGAAGATACTTGGCCACTCTCTGCTCAATAGGCACCAATAGTACAACAAATCAATGATTTGCAGTGCAAAAGTCGGATTTTCTCCTATGAGCATTGACTTGTTCATAAACATACTTGGGATTTCTCTAGACGAGAGTATGATGTTTAACTTTCCAAATATTTACTTACTCAGGAAAATTTCTTCAACTAACACCGTACTGATTTCAATTGCGACATTGAGGAAGCTTTAGTTTAATGAGACACAAATCGAAAAGACCTGCGGCTACACTGAACTTCGATGACGTATTGAAGATTGAATAGCATGACCAAGTTTGAGACATAGTATGGTGACTGAGTCCAAGAACAATCAGGTTCTATTTCAAAACTGGTTCATATTAATTCGCGTCCTCTAGTTATCACCGTAAGGATACGAGAATCACTAGCTATAGTCAGCGTAGTTCTTCTTTTTCTAAATAATAGTTTAGAAAGTGCTGACTTTCGCTTCACTGAAAACAATACAATTCGAAAAATTACGATTTTTCTTATAAAAATATTCGATCTGAATATGCTGATACTTTTGAATAAAAGCTGACATTTCAAGAAAAAGGTGACAATCAAACTGCCTGGAAAGAAATAGATGCAGTCGGTATTCCAAATATATTGTTACTATCTAAACACATTTTTTCAAAATTGATTTCTTTTTCACAGAGATCATGGAGTTTTCTGCTGCAGTGTCATAATTATATTTTAGTTTTGGCTGGTGCATTATTGAAATAAATTGTTTAAAATGAAGGTATCTTCATGTCGAGATTTGCATACATGCTCATATGTTATCGTCCCGAAAATATAGTTTTCAAAAACTCTTTATCACTAAAGAAATATTTTGTTCGAAAAGCAGTGATATTTTCTAACACAACTTAGATTTCTCTACTGTCCTGAACTTTTGAAACAAAAAAATCAGATGATGAATGAACAGATTCTTAGTTTAATGCTTGTTAAGGAATTCGCCTGCACAACATTCAGATATTTCTTCGAGTACATACATAAATGCATTATAGTTAACAAATGTAGTGAACGATAGAGACTTTCCAGGTCAAGCGGAATCCATAATTTCTTTTTGATCAATAATTTCTTCTTCGATGAGAATCAACGATATTCTTTGACAAAAGATATGCGGTCGACATTATATAAGAATTGAGAGTTTCTAGATTACTATTCAAAATAGCAAAATATTTTCTTAAATGAAGACTGATTTAAGCAAGGGGGAAAAAGCTGATTCTGTGAATCTATGATTCTATTGAATCTATTGATTCTAAT